>JBBGZY010003016.1:70000-173257 GCA_037952925.1 Lithobates clamitans | reverse complement strand
TTCTCTCTCTCTCTCTCTCTCTCCTGTTTCCACTATGTTGCTGCCTTGCTGATGGAAATACTGCAATGCTTTGCTCATGTAGCTAGTGGGGATGCAGCGGCATGGAATGGGGCGAGGATTCCTCTGTAGCAGCTCTTCTCAACCTCCTTTTTTTTTTTTCCCTGTCACAACACCTTTTAAAAGTATGCAAAATCTGGAGGCACTCCAGTTAAATATTGGAATATTACTTATCAATGGGAACCTGTCAGAAACCTTGAAATCAGACCGAGACAGAAGTACTTGTTTAATAATAAGTAAAAAGAACAAAAAGTAGTCAAAACATAGCCAAAGTTCAGTAACTAGAACGGATAGTCAGCCAAGCCAGAAGTCAGGGATCAATGTAGTGGAACAACAAGCAGGATCTGGAGCCAGAAGGGGATGTCAGCAAAGCAAGTCTTTAAACAGGAGCGCAGGAGATAGTCTCTGTGATGTTGACCAAGGCGAAGGCAGAGATCCCCTGGACTGGACGGCTTAAGTAGGCAGGACTGACGAGCAGGATATCATCAACAGCTGGGTAACTGTGGAGAGAGATGGGAGCTGGCAATTATCCGACAGCTGAGCGGCCAGCTCTGAGAAGGAAGGGCTGAGCCCAGCCCTGACAGAACCCGAGCCTGGGACATTGCACACAACCACCTTAATAAAATATCTTTGCATAGCCCCCCTTCATGTTACACATCCCCCCCAATACACGAGAGCCACCCTTACCCATTCTAGAGACCCCAGTCACAGAGAGACCCCCCCCCCTATCTCTTAGTCCCCTGTTCACATCAAAGCCCTACCTATCGGCTCCAGCGGTGTGGCAGAGAATGGGAGGTGGTCTGGAGGAGGTTGTCTTCTGTCTTCTCCTGAATGCTAGAGGTGGCCCCGGATACCACCTGCCCTGGATCAGTCATGCTTTAGATCAGGCAAGCCGGCAACCATTACCGTAGTAATAAATAAACCATGCCGCCCATTCTGGCCCTAGAGCGTCATCGGTGGTTATAGTGCTGACGGCCGCCCTGTCTGCCACCATGGCACCGCATGATGCCGACCTAAGAGAAACTGGGTCCTGTGCTGCCAGGGGAACCCAGATTTGTCGGTAGGGTGATGTCTCTGCTTTTATATAACGTTGTCTAGGCTTGCCATTGCTTTCCTCCCAAGAAGCAAGACGTCTTCATTCCAAGGCTACAGCCACCGTCTGCCGTTATCTTGGAGGCCAGGAAGATGAAATCTGTCACTGTTCCCATTTCTTCCCCTCCTCCTATTTGCCAAAGAGTGACGGCACTGATTGCCATGATCTTCGTTTTCTTAATGTTCAATTTCAGGCCAGCTTTACGGACACCCTCCTAAACCTTGTGGACGGCCTTCCCAGAAGAGTTGAAGCTGTTATAGCTGCAAAGGGCGGAGCCAACTCAATATTAAACCCTACAGACTAAGACTGGGGTGACATTAAAGTGGTTGTAAACCTAGTTTACACCACTTGTACCTACAGGTAAGCCTATAGTAAGGCTTACCTGTAGGTACTGGAAATATCTCCTAAACTTACACAGTTTAGGAGATATTTACCATATACGCTTGAGCCTACATCATCGGCGCATGCGCACCGAAGAAAGGTCACGATAGTGCCGTTTCTAAGGGGCTTGTGTCGTGACCGGCTGCTTCGGCGCATTCATGCGTGGGAGTGACGTCACGCGATGGATGCGGCCACCACTGGGGGCATTGCAGGCTTCGTTTGCAGGTAGGTGCAACATAATGGGCTAGTATGCGACGCATGCTAGCCCATTCTGCTTTTATTTTGACTGGGGAAAAAGTAAAAACCGTCAGGGTTTACTTCCTCTTAAAGTGTGTGTGTGTTTTTGTTGGGTGTGTGTGTTTTTGTTTGTTGGGGTGTATGTTTTTGTTTGTGGGTGTGTGTGTTGGGGGGGGTGTGTGTGTGTGCTTTGGGGGGGGGGTGTGTTGGGGAGGGTGTTTGTTGGGGTGTGTGTATGTGTATTTTTGTGTGTTGGGGGGTGTGGGTGAGTGTTGGGGGGGGGGGGTGTTTTTGTTGGAGTGTGTGTGTTTTTGTTGGAGTGTGTGTGTTTTTGTTGGAGTGTGTGTGTTTTTGTTGGAGTGTGTGTGTTTTTGTTGGAGTGTGTGTGTTTTTGTTGGAGTGTGTGTGTTTTTGTTGGAGTGTGTGTGTTTTTGTTGGAGTGTGTGTGTTTTTGTTGGAGTGTGTGTGTTTTTGTTGGAGTGTGTGTGTTTTTGTTGGAGTGTGTGTGTGTTTTTGTTGGAGTGTGTGTGTGTTTTTGTTGGAGTGTGTGTGTGTTTTTGTTGGAGTGTGTGTGTGTTTTTGTTGGAGTGTGTGTGTTTTTGTTGGAGTGTGTGTGTTTTTGTTGGAGTGTGTGTGTGTTTTTGTTGGAGTGTGTGTGTTTTTGTTGGAGTGTGTGTGTTTTTGTTGGAGTGTGTGTGTTTTTGTTGGAGTGTGTGTGTTTTTGTTGGAGTGTGTGTGTTTTTGTTGGAGTGTGTGTGTTTTTGTTGGAGTGTGTGTGTTTTTGTTGGAGTGTGTGTGTTTTTGTTGGAGTGTGTGTGTTTTTGTTGGAGTGTGTGTGTTTTTGTTGGAGTGTGTGTGTTTTTGTTGGAGTGTGTGTGTTTTGTTGGAGTGTGTGTGTTTTTGTTGGAGTGTGTGTGTTTTTGTTGGAGTGTGTGTGTTTTTGTTGGAGTGTGTGTGTTTTTGTTGGAGTGTGTGTGTTTTTTGTTGGAGTGTGTGTGTTTTTGTTGGAGTGTGTGTGTTTTTGTTGGAGTGTGTGTGTTTTTGTTGGAGTGTGTGTGTTTTTGTTGGAGTGTGTGTGTTTTTGTTGGAGTGTGTGTGTTTTTGTTGGAGTGTGTGTGTTTTTGTTGGAGTGTGTGTGTTTTTGTTGGAGTGTGTGTGTTTTTGTTGGAGTGTGTGTTGTTTTTGTTGGAGTGTGTGTGTGTTTTTGTTGGAGTGTGTGTGTGTTTTTGTTGGAGTGTGTGTGTGTTTTTGTTGGAGTGTGTGTGTGTTTTTGTTGGAGTGTGTGTGTTTTTGTTGGAGTGTGTGTGTTTTTGTTGGAGTGTGTGTGTTTTTGTTGGAGTGTGTGTGTTTTTGTTGGAGTGTGTGTGTTTTTGTTGGAGTGTGTGTGTTTTTGTTGGAGTGTGTGTGTTTTTGTTGGAGTGTGTGTGTTTTTGTTGGAGTGTGTGTGTTTTTGTTGGAGTGTGTGTGTTTTTGTTGGAGTGTGTGTGTTTTTGTTGGAGTGTGTGTGTTTTTGTTGGAGTGTGTGTGTTTTTGTTGGAGTGTGTGTGTTTTTGTTGGAGTGTGTGTGTTTTTGTTGGAGTGTGTGTGTTTTTGTTGGAGTGTGTGTGTTTTTGTTGGAGTGTGTGTGTTTTTGTTGGAGTGTGTGTGTTTTTGTTGGAGTGTGTGTGTTTTTGTTGGAGTGTGTGTGTTTTTGTTGGAGTGTGTGTGTTTTTGTTGGAGTGTGTGTGTTTTTGTTGGAGTGTGTGTGTTTTTGTTGGAGTGTGTGTGTTTTTGTTGGAGTGTGTGTGTTTTTGTTGGAGTGTGTGTGTTTTTGTTGGAGTGTGTGTGTTTTTGTTGGAGTGTGTGTGTTTTTGTTGGAGTGTGTGTGTTTTTGTTGGAGTGTGTGTGTTTTTGTTGGAGTGTGTGTGTTTTTGTTGGAGTGTGTGTGTTTTTGTTGGAGTGTGTGTGTTTTTGTTGGAGTGTGTGTGTTTTTGTTGGAGTGTGTGTGTTTTTGTTGGAGTGTGTGTGTTTTTGTTGGAGTGTGTGTGTTTTTGTTGGAGTGTGTGTGTTTTTGTTGGAGTGTGTGTGTTTTTGTTGGAGTGTGTGTGTTTTTGTTGGAGTGTGTGTGTTTTTGTTGGAGTGTGTGTGTTTTTGTTGGAGTGTGTGTGTTTTTGTTGGAGTGTGTGTGTTTTTGTTGGAGTGTGTGTGTGTTTTTGTTGGAGTGTGTGTGTGTTTTTGTTGGAGTGTGTGTGTGTTTTTGTTGGAGTGTGTGTGTGTTTTTGTTGGAGTGTGTGTGTGTTTTTGTTGGAGTGTGTGTGTGTTTTTGTTGGAGTGTGTGTGTGTTTTTGTTGGAGTGTGTGTGTGTTTTTGTTGGAGTGTGTGTGTGTTTTTGTTGGAGTGTGTGTGTGTTTTTGTTGGAGTGTGTGTGTGTTTTTGTTGGAGTGTGTGTGTGTTTTTGTTGGAGTGTGTGTGTGTTTTTGTTGGAGTGTGTGTGTGTTTTTGTTGGAGTGTGTGTGTGTTTTTGTTGGAGTGTGTGTGTTTTTGTTGGAGTGTGTGTGTTTTTGTTGGAGTGTGTGTGTTTTTGTTGGAGTGTGTGTGTTTTTGTTGGAGTGTGTGTGTTTTTGTTGGAGTGTGTGTGTTTTTGTTGGAGTGTGTGTGTTTTTTGTTGGAGTGTGTGTGTTTTTGTTGGAGTGTGTGTGTTTTTGTTGGAGTGTGTGTGTTTTGTTGGAGTGTGTGTGTTTTTGTTGGAGTGTGTGTGTTTTTGTTGGAGTGTGTGTGTTTTTGTTGGAGTGTGTGTGTTTTTGTTGGAGTGTGTGTGTTTTTGTTGGAGTGTGTGTGTTTTTGTTGGAGTGTGTGTGTTTTTGTTTGTTGGGGGGGGGTGTTTGTAGGCGTGTGTGTGTGTGTTTGTTGGGGGGGGGGTGTTTGTTGGGGTGAGTATGTGTATTTTTGTTTGTTGGGGTGTGTGTGTTGGGGGGGTGTGGGTGTGTGTTGGGGGGGGTGTTTTTGTTGGGGTGTGTGTGTGTGTTTTTGTTGGGGGGTGTGTGTGTGTGTTTTTGTTGGGGGGTGTGTGTGTTTGTTAGGGGGGGTGTTTGTTGGGGTGTGTGTATGTGTATTTTTGTTTGTTGGGGGGGGTGTTTGTTGGGGTGTGTGTGTGTATTTTTGTTTGTTGGGGGGGGTGTTTGTTGGGGTGTGTGTGTGTTTGTTGGGGTGTGTGTATGTGTATTTTTGTTTGTTGGGGTGTGTGTGTGTGTGTTTGTTGGGGTGTGTGTATGTGTATTTTTGTTTGTTGGGGGGGTGTTTGTTGGGGTGTGTGTATGTGTATTTTTGTTTGTTGGGGGGGTGTTTGTTGGGTGTGTGTGTGTTTGTTGGGGTGTATGTGTATTTTTGTTTGTTGGGGTGTGTGCTTGTGTTTTTGTTTTTTTTGGGGGGGGGGGGGGGTGTTTTTTTTTTTTTTTTTTTTTCAAAGGCAGGCGTCCCAATACTTTTGTTAAGATAGTTTATCTATAGTGCTGTCTTTGGCTAACCCACTGTGCTGTAGATATCCTTTAGCAAAAAAAAAAAAAAACTGACAAAATTGTTGTTTTCAGTATAAAATTCACGGAGTGCAAAAACTTTACAGTTTTTTGGCTATTAGATGATCTGTATGGGGGGATAGTAGTAATAATAAAGCTGTTACATTGTAACGTCTTCTCTCTTCTTTTTCTTCTATAGAAAGAAAGTAAAGGAACGGTGATGCTGAAGGTGTCGCCCACACAGAGTAACCGCAAGCCGCCCCTACAGGTAATACCTTCTTTTGGTGACCCTTGTACATGGACCTCAGTCTCTAGCAGTACTTTGTTCAGATAATTATTATTTATGGTTGAATTTGCTTCCTCTGAATAGATAAGAATCTGGGAGTGTTCAGTAATAAGCTGCTATTAAGATTCTTATGCATGTAAATCCATTTAGTGCCCAAATTTAGGTATTAAAACAAAAACAAGTGTTTTAAATCTGTCATCCGGCCTTCCCTTCAGTCTTGTGGTTTTATCGGTTCCTCTGAAACGGCTTCCTCTGATTTCACTGCACACTGTGAGCTTCTCACAATGTGCATTAGAAGCTGCGGAAAGTCAGAGCCGGTCTCATTTCCCAGCTGGAAGACACCTAGCAGTCTGTTCCCCATCCCCCCCCCCCAGCCTGTTGTCCCCGGCCCATTCTTTTTGAATTTAATTTCTTTCAATCGTGGAGGATCGACATCAGTGGTCTTCCTGACAATGCAGTCCGTCTAGCATAGGGGTCTGCAAACCGCGCCCTCCAGTTGTTCAGGAACTACAATTCCCATCATGCCTCGTCATGTCTGTGAATGTCAGAGTTTTGCAATGCCTCATGGGATGTGTAGTTCTGCAGCAGCTGGAGGGCCGTAGTTTGAGGATCCCTGGTCTAGCAGTACCCACTCTTCAGTGTCGGCCACTCCATTAGCGGCGTGTCCCCCCCCCCCCCCAATACATGCGCCCAGACCCTAATCTCCATGCAGGGTGCCGGACACATGGATTTCAAGCGTTTTTCTTTGTTTTTTTTTTTAAAGCACATGTTCAGAGCCTGAGGCTCTAATTGGCGCGGGGGGGGGGGGGGGACAGAGCACGGAGCCCACCCAGTAGTGTGACATTAGCGAATTTTAATATTTGCTATGGTCTTCCTGCTTCTCCTCCCGGGAAATCAGTAAGCAGGTCCTGACTCTTATGACTCCCAGCCAATCGGGTCTCGGGGGGCCGCTTCCTGTTCAGCTGGGAGGAGGAGCAACGGCCTGGCACCTCCCACGACAAGCTGGAGCGAGGAGCAGCCTGGCAAGGCCACTGATTGCCACCTTCCCGTATGTCTCCCGTGGCGGGGGAGACTGGTGGTCGCCATAGTGGGGGGAGGGGGGGGAGTGGGCAGCTTCAGCCGCTGTCTCGGGTCCTCATTGGATAGATTGATGGCAGCAGCCATTGGCTCCCACTGCTGTCAGTCAAATCCAGTGACGGGGGGGCGGGGCCGAGTCCTGCTGTCTGTGTCAATGGACGCAGCAGCAGGACTTGGGAGCGCGCCCGCACGAGTGTCTCCCCTTGAAATTCGGCTCTCTGAGGGGGGCATTCTATGCGGGGAGGATTTGGGAGATCCACTGGGGGACCCCCGGAAGAGGAGGAATGGGGCCACTCTGTACAAAACCCTTTGGACGCCAGCAGTAGGATAGTAGCGGCGGCCATCTTGGTACACCCTGCACTGCTCAGGATACGTTTTTGAAAATGTAACATGAAAACAGCATCACAGATCTGAATATACTTTATTGTTTTATATACGCTCACTTTATTGGTAAAAGGCTGTGAAATTTTAAGATGCAGCTGGGTGTAGTAAGAAGTCCGCTGGCGTTTTTCTGACTGCAGGCGTGCTGTCAGATTGGCAAACCTGGTAGTGGCGGAACGCGCATGCGCAGTAAGTATTCAGCTGACGGAACGCCACTTCCGCTCCCTAATTCAACGGATCACCGGTTCTGACAAAACGCTGTCTGAGATGCTCGTCAGTATTCCGCTACTCCTTCATTGTCCAATCGCTGGGGGGGGGGGGCAGGGAGGTGTATTATCCGCAGGATAGGGTGAGCTCACATTCTTGGCTGTGCTGTGTAATTTTTAGGACTGGATGGGCAGAAATACAGATCCTTTGTGGAAGGTAAAACCGCTCTTTTTATAATTCAGTTTGATTGATTTTGCAGTTTGCTGGGAGTTCATCTGGTTTAAAAAATGGGGAAAAAAAATTAAAATTTTTATTTTTTTTTCTTTGTATATTTAATCAGATGTTTGTGAGAGCGCTGTTTGATTACGACCCTCTCTCGGACACGCTCAATCCTTGTCGGGAGGCCGGGCTGCGATTCCGCACCGGGGATGTGCTGCAAATCATAAACAAAGACGACGCCAACTGGTGGCAAGGGAAGACGCAGGGGGCGGAGACTGCTGGCCTCATACCCTCCCCTGAGCTGCAAGAGTGGTAAGTTTAAAGGAACCTTACATTAGGAGTGCCTAGGTCAGGGGGGGGGGGGGACAGGATCTTAAACTGGCGGTCCTTCCAGCTGTTGCGGGAACTACAAGTCCCATCATGCCTCTGCCCATTGCCCATGGGAGTCATGCCTTGCAATGCCTCATGGGACTTGTAGTTTTGCAACAGCTGGAAGGACACCAGTTTGAGTCCCCCCCGCCCCCCTCCCCCGCCAGGGCCTAGATCATTGTAAGCATTGATAACTGGAACTACCGGGTATAGAGAACACAAGGACGGCCTGAAAAGGTCTTTTTATGGACGAGGTGAAGGTTCCTTTACAGACATGACATAAACATCTGTGATAAAATACAAGTCATAACAGATCCGTCTTCTTTCCAAGGCTGGATTCTCTTAAATCCTCCCTCCGGCCTCCCCTTCAGTCTTGCACACTTGTACCGGCTCCTTTACTGGACTAAAATGGCTTCCTTTTGATTTCACTGCACACTGTGAGCTTCTCATAATGTGCATTCAAAGATGCAGCAAGTCAGATAGAACCTGACTTATTTTCTAGCTGGAGGACAGTCAACATCTAGCCCTTTCCTCCCCGGCCTGACTGGCCCTGGCCCACCCCTTTCGTTTTCAATCATGGAGGGTCAATCACATGTTGGCTTCAACTACAGTAGTCCTTATGCAGCCTGTTTAGGAACACGCCAGACTGGCCCCCACCGATTAAGGCATTTTGATATTTGCATAACCTTTTCCAAGAGCCAACCTGGGGTGACTGACTCCTGTGCATGCGCAGCTCGGCTTAGTCATCCCAGCACACAGGGACCGTGCCGGCAATGTAAGCCGAGCTGCGCATGCACAGGAGTCAGTCATCCCAGCACACAGGGACCGTGCCGGCAATGTAAGCCGAGCTGCGCATGCACAGGAGTCAGTCATCCCAGCACACAGGGACCGTGCCGGCAATGTGACTCCTGTGCATGCTCAGCTTACATTGCCGGTACGGTCCCTGTGTGCTGGGATGACTGACTCTTGTGCATGCGCAGCTCGGCGTACATTTCTGACGCTGGTGGTAGCTGGGTATGGAGAAGAGATGGCCACCACTCGTCTCTATGCCCTTGGAGGACCGGAGCAACGTCATGACATCACTTCCAGTTCCCGGGCCATAGTACATTTTTTTTTTTTTTTCTTTTTTGATCTTTTGCTTTTAAAGAGAAATGAGAGATTTGAGGTCTCTTTATGGTGAGATCGGGGGTCAAAGAGGAATTGTCATCCTTATTTCTATTACAAAGGATGTTTCCTTGTAATAGAAATGAAAGTGCTTAAAAAAAATAAATAAATGGACTGTGTAAAATAAGGAGGAAAAAAAATCGCCCGTCCCTCCGCGCTCGCGGGCAGAAGTGAACACATATGTAAGTCTCTCTCAGTGATCTTCCTCTGGGAGTGATGGGTCGTAATAGCTTGGTGAAGATGATTCTTCTTCCCAAGCTGTGCTATACCTATTCTGGCATGCCCCATTGTATGTCCCAGTTCATATATTCAGGTCCCTCGAGTCCATACTTAATACATTTATTTGGGGCACATCCAGACATAAGCTATCATGGCAGACCCTTAAATGTCCCCCCCACCTGGGGGGCACGGCCACCCCTGACCTCGCACTCTCTATTATTTAGCTTCACAGCTGTCCCATTTTTACCATTTTTCAATAAGCACGACAGACTCCGTTACACTATCCTGGCATGCACACACGCCTCTGACGTACTGGCCCACCCCTTCCGGATACTTTTTTGCAAACATAGGGGTAATTCTAGTTCTGCGGGTGGGAACCGACTGCTACAGCACCATAGTAGAATCTGGCATCGCACACTTGCTATCATCGGAGCTCCTCCTGTCCACGCTCATACTCCATTATGGGACAATCCTCAGCTCCCTGAACTATTGACCATCCCAGACTTTAAACTATGGATCATCTATAAAATCATATACCTTTATCAGGTCATAGCGGGAGGGGGGGGGGGGGTCAGGTCCTTTCAGGCTCTAAAAGATGAATTTGCCCTTCCTAACCATATGTTTTTTTAGGTACCTCCAGATTCGCCATGCCCTTTAGTCTCAATTTAACAACTCTATTCCCACTCTAGAAGTGGTGACAGCCACAGATCTACTCTTAGGTGACGACCCGAAAAAGCTGATCTCCACCCTATACAGTCTCCTCCTCCTACCTGCTGCCACTAACCACACACAAAACCTAAGGGTTAAATGGGAGGCTGATACCGGGACCTTTGATGATGACCAAGTGGGGGGACATACTTGGGACTGGCACAAAAGTATCCCCGAAATTATCAGATCGCCTCACCCACTTATACATTCTCCAAAGATCTTATCTCACCCCTGCACGCATCCTTAAGTACAGGCCGGATGCCACTCCAGCTTGTCCTCGCTGCGGCAACACCCCCCAGTACCTTCTATCACTTAATATGGTCTTGTCCAACTATTCAGAATTACTGGCTGCAAATAGTCAAATTTCTCCATGATCAAATGGGCTCTCCTCGGACGCTGTGCCCTCGCCAATGTTTACTTGGTCTGCTCGCAGTCTCGGAGGAGGAGAAATATTTATCAATATTTATGCAGGAGACCCTCTTCATAGCCAGATTGCAGATTGCCCAACTGTGGCTTCGGCCCAACCCCCCCCCCCCACTGTGCAGCAGTGGAAGAGGGCGGTGAACCTCACCCTACCATACAAAAAAAGTTCTGTATACCCACCGTGGTTGTCCAGCCAAATATCACAAAATATGGGATAGATGGATAAATGAAGCCTCTACATGCACAGACTAGCAATACACAACATATAAATGCTGTTGGTATATTGGCACTTACCTTTTACTCATGACCAAATTTCTTATTAACCTAATTAAGATGTACACCCTGATACCGGTTTGCAATGACTTGTCAAGACTTTCAGTGTAAAAGCTAATACATCTGATTCCAGTGTATGCTGCATTTTGTACTTTAACATTCCTAATATGTACTGACTATTATGCTCAATAAACTTTGTTTTTGATTAAAAAAAAAAAAAAAAAGTCTCACAGTGATACCCAAAACAAATAAAGATCCATTTAGACTTCAAATTACAGACCAATCTCTTTACTTAATCTTAAGCTGTTCGTCCAAAATATTGGCGAATTGTTTGAGGCCCCCCCCCCATTGCATCAGATAATTGGCCCAGAACAGAGACGGGCTTTATGCCAGGTGGAGAAGCCGGGGACAATGTGAGGAAAGCGCTAAAACTTATCCATAAAGCACAGACAGAGGACATTGAAGGCGTGCTACTATCCACCGACGCTGAGAAAGCCTTCGATCGTGTATCGTGGGACTTTCTACTTGTGAACTGTACTCATGTTGGACTAAAACCACATATGCTATTATGGATAGTGATCCGCGCCGGGGGGGAGGGGCGGGGCCGAGTCCGGTATTCGTGTCTGCAGACGCAAATGCTGGACTCGGGAGCGCGCCCGCAAGGTAAACCCCCCCCCCCCTCAGGAGAGAGCTTCTCCTAGGGGGTTATCTGATGCAGGGAGGAGCCACCGAGGGACCCCAGAAGATGAAGTTCGGGGCCACTCTGTGCAAAACGAGCTGCACAGTGGAGGTAAGCATGACATGTTTGTTATTTAAAAAATTAAAAAAAAAAGATCCTTTACAATTGCTTTAAGGAATGGCTCCAAGAGGTACACAACCTATACAATGATGGGCAACTGCACACGAAACAACTGAAAAGTTTTAACAAAACATGGCAGCTTTGGGTCCTTTTCAAATACTCGATTATGACTCAAACTAAAGAGAAAGAGAACCCCCCTGGGGGGGGGGGGGGATTTTATAGGCATTACCAAAAGACAATAAAAATAAACAATAATAATTTTAATTTGTAGAGAAATACATGAAATATTGAACAAGGTCATGAAGAATCAAGATGTAAAAAATTGACGATACAAAAATCCTATACCTAACGCGTTTCGGAGATGAGTGTTGTCTCCTTCATCAGGGGGGTTAACAAGAAATATATAATCTATAAAATTCAAATACAAACAATCAACAGGAAGTTAGTACATCCATCCCGTAATGCATAGCCAAAAAAAGGGCTTAAAGTGCATGTGTTTGCACTGTATATAATGTTTGGGGGTTCTATTTTACTAGCAAAAAATATACGGATTTAAGCTTTTAAAAAATTTCAGAAAAGGCCGGGCCTTCATAAGATCTTACAAGGAGACTCTGATTTTGATAGAGGCTGATCAAAGGTTGTTTAGTTTTCTGTGTGTGGTGATCAGATTGGGGTTTATCTTTTTTATATGCTCAGTATTCTTGTATAAGTAGTTTTATACCTGATCTGTGCCGTCATAAAACACCAACAACTGTCTTCAAAGGGAACTCAAAGTGCAGAAGTACTCTTGGACCTCAGACCTTAGTTCTGCGGCAATACACAAAACTTCCTGTGGGGGGTGCTGTTCATTTTTGGACACACATTGAAACACACTGCCGTGCACCAATGTGAGTCGCATGCGTCGCATTGCACGGCCTAAAACTATCAATGGGGCCTAGTTGTAGATGTCTCACTTCTCTTGCTGAAAGTGACCTACTCCTGGATTTCACGTTGTCTGGTTTTCTTTCAGGCGTGTGGCGAGTTCCAATGCAAACAACCACATACCTCAGAGCTGCAGCCCCTTCAGCAAGAAGAAAAAATGCAAGGACAAGTATCTTGCGAAGCACAGCTCCAGTGAGTATGATTGGCTGGGCGGCTGCATTGTTATGGCCACTCCCCTTTTTATAACAAGTCATTAATCTACGCGTTTTCTCTGATCTGCCTCCAGTATTTGACCAGCTTGACGTGGTGTTGTATGAAGAAGTGGTGTCCCTCCCGGCTTTCACACGGAAAACCCTGGTGCTGATTGGTCAGTAATGGACACCGGATTACCATGACTGAGTGTTGTAGATGGGATTGGTAGCCGTATGCATGGTGCAGCTTTACTGTTGTGTTACGGTGACAGATTAGACTGTAAAAATGGAAAAACTACATGCTGTGTTCTAGATATATTCACTGACCGCTGGGGCACGCGGCTGGGGCACGCGGCTGGGGCCAACGCTGACCCAGACACTGACCTCTGGGGCCAACGCTGACCCAGACACTGACCTCTGGGGCTGTGGCTAATCTCAAAGCTAACCTAGACACTGACCTCCCTGGGGCCATGGCTAACCCCAACGCTGACCTCCCTGGGGCGACGGCGGCTAACACCCGACGCTGACCTCCCTGGGGCGAGGGCGGCTGACCCCCCTGGGGCGAGGGCGGCTGACCCCCCTGGGGCGAGGGCGGCTGACCCCCCTGGGGCGAGGGCGGCTGACCCCCGACGCTGACCTCCTTGGGGCGACGGCGGCGGCTGCTAACCCCCCGACGCTGACCTCCCTGGGGCGACGGCGGCGGCTGCTAACCCCCCGACGCTGACCTCCCTGGGGCGACGGCGGCGGCTGCTAACCCCCCGACGCTGACCTCCCTGGGGCGACGGCGGCGGCTGCTAACCCCCCGACGCTGACCTCCCTGGGGCGACGGCGGCGGCTGCTAACCCCCCGACGCTGACCTCCCTGGGGCGACGGCGGCGGCTGCTAACCCCCCCGACGCTGACCTCCCTGGGGCGACGGCGGCGGCTGCTAACCCCCCGACGCTGACCTCCCTGGGGCGACGGCGGCGGCTGCTAACCCCCCGACGCTGACCTCCCTGGGGCGACGGCTAACGCCCGACGCTGACCTCCCTTGGGCGACGGCGGCGGCTAACCCCAACAATAAGGGAACGGCTTTACCTGTAAAAGGATTTGTATTTTTTTTTTTTTTTTTTTCATCAAGGTTTCAGATTTGCACAGCCCTGCCACACCACACAGCCAGGTGGGCGACGCAGCCCTGCCCTGCCACACACATTCATGGATATGCAGTATGGCTGATATGGGGAGGTGCTAAGGGACGGCTGAAATGGGGAGGGAGTGTAAGGAGACTGGTAGCCTCTGTGGAGGGACAATTGGCCAGATTTCAAATAAGACATTATGTGTGTGTGTGTGTGTGTATATAATATTTTGTAGCTACATTATAGGTCGGGGAACGCAATAGTTGCATCTAGAAATTGCTTAAATAGATTGTTTAATCTTCTGTTTTTTTTTTTTTTCCTTAGGTGTCAGTGGAGTCGGCCGTAGTCACATAAAAAATACTTTACTTACCAAATATCCAGAAAGATTTGCTTATCCTGCACCACGTGAGTGTCCACATTACCGATGTGCTGATTGTTACAGATCTATGGAGGAGGGGTGAAGGTTGTGTGTGATTTGTTTCCTGATTTATTCTCATTTATTCAGTGTAAGGGGAATGAATGAATGTGAATAATGAATGCCGTGTGGAGGTGGTTGTTGGTGGTTTACAACTAAACACTGAAAGGTTGTTCCTTCTTGTTTTTCCTCTTTAGACACTTCCCGGCCACCTAAGCGTGGAGAAGAAGACGGGGCGGCCTATCATTTTGTGTCTGTGGATGACATGAGCAAAGCAATCTCTGAAAATCTCTTTATGGAGTTCGGTAGTTTTAATGGCTACATGTTCGGGACGAAGTTCCAGACATTAACAGACATTCATAAAGAAGGAAAGGTGGCTGTTCTAGATATAGAACCGCAGGTGAGATTACTACTATTACTATTATTACTGCTATTATTACTATTACTACTGATTATTATTATTATACTATTACTACTATTATTATTGCTACTATTATTATTATTATTATTATTATTATTATTATTATTCAGCAAGCAAAACCAGTTACTTCTCCTGCTATGCTCGGCTTCCTCTCCTTTTAACCACTTCCTGACCACCCAGTGGCGGCCCATCCATTAGGGGCGTCCCCCCCCCAATCTACATGCAGGGCTCCAGATGCATTGATTTTCAATGATTTACTATGGGTATAAACAACAACTAACATACACTTATGTGGTATCGCTGCAATTGTTATGAGAATTTATTTTGGGTTGTTCTTTGGCGGTAGCAAAAAAAAAATACACCTCCAATTTTAAATTTTTTTTTTTACTATTTTGAGCCAATTTTCCTCTTAATAACAATAAAAATTTTTTTTTTTTTTTTTTTTTTTTTTTTTTACCCTTAGGTGCAAAGAGGTTAAAGCACATAAACCTGTAACATTCATTTGGAGTGTTCAAACATTTGTATAAGGGGCGGGGACTATCACTGCACAGAGAACGGTGGCCCCTCCCTGTTCTGCATTCTTCATTTGTTGACAGATGCAATTTAAAAAAACAAAAACAAATGACTGATGAAAGCAGAGAGAGGATCGATGATTTCATAATGTCCTTGAGATGGTAGAATCCCTCCATCACCTCCTACCAATAATGAAAAACAAACTAGACATGATGGCATATGGGAGAAGATATACAAAATCCATAACACTTCACTGTTTTTAGTAAATGAAAGATACTTTTAGTTTTGAGCCAATAATTATTACATAACTGCATTAATTACACTTTTTTGACCATATTCTATTCATTTAAAGCCGTGCTCTCCAAACTGGGGCTGGATGCAGGCCTTGCTGTGCCTTTATTTGGCCCTTTCAGCACTATTCCTCCCGCTGATACCAATGATGGGACACTATTCCTCCCACTGATACCAATGATGGGGCATTATTCCTCCCACTGATACCAATGATGGGGCGCTATTCCTCCCACCGACACCAATGATAGGACACTATTCCTCCCACTGATACCAATGATGGGACACTATTCCTCCCACTGATACCAATGATGGGACACTATTCTTTCCACTGATACTAATGATGGGGCACTATTCCTCCCACTGATACCAATGATGGGGCCCTATTTCTCCCACCGATACCAATGATGGGGCGCTATTCCTCCCACCGATACCAATGATGGGGCGCTATTCCTCCCACTGATACCAATGATGGGACACTATTCCTCCCACTGATACCAATGATGGGACACTATTCCTCCCACTGATACCAATGATGGGGCATTATTCCTCCCACTGATACCAATGATGGGGCGCTATTCCTCCCACCGACACCAATGATAGGACACTATTCCTCCCACTGATACCAATGATGGGACACTATTCCTCCCACTGATACCAATGATGGGACACTATTCCTCCCACTGATACCAATGATGGGGCGCTATTCCTCCCACCGATACCAATGATGGGGCGCTATTCCTCCCACTGATACCAATGATGGGGCGCTATTCCTCCCACCGACACTAATGATGGGGCACTATTCCTCCCACCGACACTAATGATGGGGCGCTATTCCTCCCACTGATACCAATGATGGGACGCTATTCCTCCCACTGATACCAATGATGGGACGCTATTCCTCCCACTGATACCAATGATGGGACGCTATTCCTCCCACTGATACCAATGATGGGACGCTATTCCTCCCACTGATACCAATGATGGGACGCTATTCCTCCCACTGATACCAATGATGGGGCACTATTCCTCCCACCGACACTAATGATGGGGCGCTATTCCTCCCACTGATACCAATGATGGGGCGCTATTCCTCCCACTGATACCAATGATGGGGCGCTATTCCTCCCACCGACACCAATGATGGGGCGCTATTCCTCCCACCGACACCAATGATGGGGCGCTATTCCTCCCACCGACACCAATGATGGGACACTATTCCTCCCATCGATACCAATGATGGGACACTATTCCTCCCATCGATACTAATGATGGGACACTATTCCTCCCACTGATACCAATGATGGGGCACTATTCCTCCCACTGATACCAATGATGGGGCACTATTCCTCCCACCGACACTAATGATGGGGCGCTATTCCTCCCACCGACACCAATGATGGGGCGCTATTCCTCCCACCGATACCAATGATGGGGCGCTATTCCTCCCACCGACACCAATGATGGGGCGCTATTCCTGTGACTGGACCCCAAACAAATGCAGCGCCACAAATATGGATCTGTCAAAGGGGGGAGGGGTGGGTTCGGTGAAGTAGGTGGTGGGGGGTGGATTAGTGCACATCCTCTAAAGTCCACTTAACTTTTAAATGTTGTATGTTTATTCTCTTTATTTAGTCGTATTCACTACCATGCACATATACAGTATAATTATGTCTTTTTTTTTTTTTTCATTTAGGGACGTATTTTATTTATGCATTTGGTTTTTTTTTTTTTTTATCTCCCAGACTCTGAAGATGGTGCGCACAGCAGAACTGGCTCCATTCATTGTGTTCGTGTCTCCTACCGACACTGACAAAGTAAGTGAATGAAGACCTTCCCCCACCCCCACCCCTTGGATACCAGCCAGAGGTTTTTTATTTTTCACTTAAACTCATTCTACATACACTGCGATGGGGGAAACTATGGGGGGGTCACTCCAGTTATGGGATGTTTGCTATTTTAGGGGATTCTTCATAGGAATATATAATGTGTATCAGAGAGGGGAACCGAGGAGGTCCTTCTTAGATGGGTTGGAATGGGTTGTTGATTGGGACTGAATGAAGCCCCAACCCCTTCCCTTTCCACACAATCATTTAATTACTTTTCCGATCTTTTTGGGTAATCTCATTATGGATTATAAGGCAGGGGCTGGGGGGTGCTACTGATCATATATGATCATATGTACACCCCAAGGTGATCTTTTTTGCCACAAAGGGGGTGATTTTTGGGGGTGTTTGTGCTGTCTTCACAGTTTTATTTGCCTTGTTTAATAATGGAAAGGAAAACAGTCTGTGTGGTTTTCTTTTTTTTTTTTTTCTTTTATTTATTTATGTTTTTAATATGTAAAAATACCACCAACAGAAAGTGA
The DNA here is from genome assembly GCA_037952925.1 of Lithobates clamitans. Taxonomy (NCBI): domain Eukaryota; kingdom Metazoa; phylum Chordata; class Amphibia; order Anura; family Ranidae; genus Lithobates; species Lithobates clamitans. The sequence continues at coordinate 155,642 of JBBGZY010003016.1, read as the reverse complement.
TTATTAGTGAACCAGTTGCCCCCCCATATAGTATGTACACGGACTCCTTCGGGTTTCAGTGGTTATACCGCGATGATACCTACAGGCATTGTCCCGGTATGGATCTTTTCTTTTTCATGCAGAAGTGATCTGAGTGGCCAATTAGCCTCCTGATCACTTCACTTCCACCCCCCCCCTCGCCCCTCGCTCGTCCCATCGTGGAGCCCGGGAGCAACGTGAGAGGAACTGACCTCATTCTCCCTCTCTCTGTAACCCCAGAAATGGGAGCGACGGGTAGTCCGTCACTTCCAGTCCCGCCTCATTGTTTACCTGGCCACCAGCACCCAGAAGAAAGCAGCCGATCGGACCGATCCTTTTTTTTTTTTTTTTTTAAAAGATAGTAATGCAAAACTACTCAAAATACCACTAAAAGAAAGTGATATTGCATTTTTTTTTTTTTTTTAAACAATAAGAGTTTTGTTTATTTAAATGGATACACATTTTTGAGTAGTTTTGCATTGTCATTGTAATTGTCAGTCAAACTTTCACAGCACTGAAAACTAGCATATACAGTGGAACCTCGGCTTGCGAGTAACGCAGTTAACGAGCGTTTCGCAATACGAGCTATTATCTTTAAAAAAAATCCTGACTCTGTTTGCAAGTGTTATCTCGCAAAATGAGCAGGATTCAAACCTCTGCGGTGTGCAGTACCGCATTTGGCCAGAGGTGCCGTGGGGCGCTGGCGACACTCGAGAGCCATTCAGATGCACTCCGTTCTCAAGTGTTTCTGAGGGGTCTCCGAGTATTTCCGAGTCTCTCTGCCCCCCCCCCCCCCCAACACACAAAACCCCCCCCCTCTGCCCACATGCGGTACTGCATACAATAGAAGTCAATGCGGAACGAATTATCTTTTGTTTCCATTGACTTCTATGGGGAAACTCGCTTTTGATATGCGAGTGCTTTGGTTTACAAGCATTCCCCTGGAAAGGATTATGCTTGTAATCCAAGGTTCCACTGTATATCTATAGCTCCTTTACCGGGCCACTATTCATGTGGTTGTCCAATAACTTGTTGCTGCCCGCATAACAGTGTAGTGCCACAGGGTAGGCTTTAATGCCTACATGCCACACATATGCATCACTGTGCGGCCAAAGTTTCTGTTTGGAGAATGCGCCCCAAGCATTGAGAAGACTGAGCCGTCAGACCTCTCTTGGAGTCTGGACCAGCCTTTCTCAATCTTTTTACCCCAAAGGAATCCTTGCAATTGTTTTCAGGTCTCAGGGAACCCCCCGCTAAAGGTAGTCCATTGGTGGTCTTTGGGGAAATCGACCCTTCCGTTGGCGGTGGTGGTACACCGAGAAGAATGCTCCCTTTTTACAGACATGGTTCTGGCTCTGCCAAGTGGTGTTGAACCTGAAACTAAGCAGGCACCATCACATGATAGGGTAGTTGGTCACTGCTCAAGGAACCCTGATTTGAGAATGGCTGGTCTGGGCTAATGATCTAGCTAGTGGGACCGGCTCTCAATCCACCAATCACATGATGGCAATCCTTCAGAACTTTTTAAGGAGATCGGGATAAATGCATTCCACATAGGAATTGTCTGGTTCAGCGTTGTGCTCGTTAGGTTTTATGTATCTGATATTAATTAATTTGCGTTTGTTTTTTTTTGTTTTTTTTTTTTACCTTGTAGTCTGATGCGCTGCAGAAGCTCCGTGCCGACTCTGAAGTCCTCCGCGCTCGCTATGCACAGTACTTTGACCTGACTCTGGTCAACAACGACGTGGAACAGACTGTGAATGATCTCCTACAAGCTTTTGACGCTGCATGTGCCTCTCCCCAGTGGGTCCCGGTGTCTTGGGTATATTGACCGCCCCATTCTTTATTACCATTCACTCCATTTCCAGCTCCGCATACAAACCATCTTACCTTTTTTAATTGGCAGTTACAGATGTTACCAGGCCTGTGCTAATGAGTAGTTCAGTGGTTTTTTACAGTTCTGGTCATCAGAAATGGGCATCTTTTTTTTTTTTTTGTGACGTACCCTGGAGACCGTCGTATTTTATTTAGGTCATCTATATGAAATATCAGAACCTGATGTATTGCCCCCTTTAAATTGTACAAGTATGGGACTGGTGTTCCTCCCCGGTGTGGTTCATCCACTTCTCCAGATGTGTAGCATTGAGCAGCTATGGCACGCCAGGGTGGTGACAAGGCGGGGCTTATAGAGTGGGGGCGGGGCTTATAGAGTGGGGGCGGGGCTTTGTCACATGAGCAGAGTGTAGCACCATAATGTAAGGCAGGGATATGCAATTAGCGGACCTCCAGCTGTTGCAGAACTACAAGTCCCATGAGGCTGACAGCCACAAGCATGACACCCAGAGGCATGATGGGACTTGTAGTTTTGCAACAGCTGGAGGTCCTCTAATTGCATATCCCTGATGTAAGGCATTGAGTGTCGCTCTGATGTGACGGCACTGCACTATATAAATTGAGCTATGCAGTGGAAGTTTTCAAAGAGACCCTGTCACCAACATATTGCAGTTTTTTTGTTTTTCCCTTTCATTGTGTCTCTTAACTTACTAGTAACATTGATTACTCCAGGAGAGTAAATCTCTAGCACAGCCTCCCCCCTGCCCACTTCTGGGAATGTCTAATTACTGTCAGTGCTGCTCCAGCTCCTCCGCCCATCACCTCCTTACATAGCCCTTTATGTAGATGCCAGTGGGAGTAGCCAAGTGGAATACTATGAGCAAAGGGTAGGCAGCCTTGGTGCCTTAGCTGTTGTGCAACTACAAATCCCAGGAGGCATTGCAAGACTGACCAGCCACAGCCAAATCACCTCCATACATAACCCTTTTATGTAGCTGCTGGGGGAGAGCAAAGTGGAATGTTATGGAGCAGGGATCTCCAAACCATGGCATTTGTAAGGCTAGGTTTCCACTATTGCAACCCCAATAGTTTTGATGCGACTTGAAGCAATGCCTGTGTATTCTTGATGTCTCTGGACCTCAAGTTGCACCAAAGTGGGACCAAAGTAGTGCAGGGACTACTTTGAAGCCGCACAGATATGAACGGTACTCATTGGAAATCATTGGGGGTACGACTTGTCATACGACTTTGAAGTCGCACTAGTGGAAACCGAGCCTAAAACTCTTGACATTCACAGACATGACGGGGAATTGTATTTACTGAACTGGAAGGCCATAGTTTGGAGACCCCTGCAGTATGGGGTAGGCAACGTTTGTGCTTCAGCTGTTTTTAACTACAAATCCCATGAAGCATTGCAAGACTGACAGCCACAATGGGACTTAATTTAACCATAGCTGAGGTTGCCTACCCCTTCTAGTGTCACTTGAGTGTCTGCTGACATCACATCCAAGATGGCCGAGCCCAGGCGCAATCTCTTGGATCTCTACACAAGGGAGGCTTTCACAGGAACATAACATACCTAAAATGCATTAAGTACACCTACAATCTTATGGAAAGATTACTGTTGGTGGCAGGGTCTCTTTAACTTCAGTCTATAAAAATTCCAGGTCCCTCATGAGACTGGGGGTGGGGGGTCTGATTAGCTAAAGCAGGGATTCATTGCTTTACTTTGCATGAGCAGGTACGTGTGGATTGGCAGCGAACCTATCTAGCTAACCCTGTCAGTCCTGGTTTATCGGTAGGTGCTGAAGATTCAGGGCGTTTGATGCATCTAATTGCATGCTGAACCCCCAATTCTGGTATACTGCAGGGTGGAGAGGACAAGTATATATTTTCAAAGTATTAAATCCAATCCCATGAAGCTGGTGGTGTCTGTCCCGCCATTCATGGAGATCCTTTATGAACAGAATATGTTTTAGAAAAAGATTTTTAAACAAATTTAGGTGGAGATTATAGCTGGTGGTTAAAGGAGAACCCCGGCCAGAGTATTGTATGCAATTTGAGCTGTTATTTTATTTTTCTCCCCTCTCCATTACCAGCATGCACTCCAAGTTTCAACCATTTCAGATCAGCTAAGAACTTAACTTCCTCCAATCAGCTGGGGGAAGAATTGCAACGAGGTTAGGGGGGGGCGGCTAAGGATCATCATACATTGAATGTTTTCCTTTTAGATCTACCTATTCTAGTGGTTCTCCTCTCCTCAGGACCCACAAACAGGACAGGTTTGAAAGATAACTAACACCTGACAGGTCATCTCATTTTTTTGCTGCTCAGTGATTGCAGTATTCTAGTCCAGTGTTTCTCAACTCCAGTCCTTAAGGCGCCCCAACAGGTCATGTTTTCAGGATTTCCCTTATTTTGCACAAGTGATTTGATCAGCTTCACTTGCTTAGTAATTACCACAGTCGTTTCATCTGAGGGAAATCCTGAAAACATGACCTGTTGAGGCGCCTTGAGGACTGGAGTTGAGAAACACTGTTCTAGTCTGCATCTTCCAAAAGGTAATACCTAAAAATCTGGCCTGTTGGTGGGTTCTGGGGACAGGAGTTGAGAACCACTGACCTATTCAGTATTCGGACATGACTGACCAGATGCACATTGAAAGAATTGTTTTGGTGAATCTAAAAGGGGATGGTACCGTCAGATTGTATCATGTATGGCTAGCTAAGGTGACGTGGGCATTTTTGTTTTTGTTTGTTTTGGTACTGAGAGATTTAATGCCTCGCTGGCACTTCTCCATAAGCTATACAGGAAGTTTTTGGTAATAGTCATGCTACTAAAAAAACTGCTAGCATCTGTTTAATTTACAGGAATACCCCACTTTTAAAGGACACAATGGGGTTTATTTACTAAAGCTGGAAAATGCTAAATCAGGCTCACTACTGCATAGAAACCAATGAGCTTCAAACCTCAGCTTGTTCAATTAAGCTTTGGTAATAAAACCTGGAAGCTGATTGGTTTCTATGCAGAAGTGAGCCTGATTTTGCACTTTCCAGCTTGTGTAAATAAACCCCATTGTGTGCTTAAAGGTGGGGTATGCCTGTATATATTTTTTAAGCTACATATAGACCATGCACTAGTGGCCACTTGCACAGGATTGGTGCATTTTGCTACCATGTGACTTGTGTAGCTTACTCCTTAGTAAGACCGCTAAACTACACAAGCTGTACTGAAAGTAATGCAAAAGTGGGTATAACGTAATAATAGTAAATGTAGAACATAGTTAAAAATTAACTTACATAGGTTGATCACATTTCACATGTGTGTACAGTGACTCTTCTCTTCATTGCAGATAAATAATGGATTCCAAGCAGAAGCAATGTGCGGTCATTGAGTTCTTGGATGAAGGAGGGGTGCAGGGTGTCCGACATCCACAGAAGGCTACAAAAAGGTTTATGGAAATGACACCACTGAGAACGAGGTCTTCTCATTGGTGATTCATGTCAGGCCTTTTGGGAATGTCAATGACAAGACTTTGATCTCGTTAATGGTGTCATTTCTATAAACCTTTTGTAGCCTGCTGTAGATGTCGGACAGCCCGCACCTCTCCATCAAGAACTCAATGACCGCACATTGCTTCTGCTTGGAATCCATTATTTACCTGCAATGTGCGGTCACTGAGTTCTTGATGGAGAGGTGCAGGCTGTCTGACAGAAGGCTACAAAAGCTTTGACACCACTGACCAGAGAGATGTCTTCTCATTAGTGTTTCGTGGCAAACATTCTTTAGCCTTCTGTGACTGTCAGTCTACACTCCTCCTTCATCAAGAACTTAATGAGGGTTATTTACTAAAAGGCAATTCCACTTTTCACTACAAGTGCACTTGGAAGTGCAGTCGCTGTAGATCTGAGGGGGACATGCAAAGGAAAAATAAAAAAAACAGCATTTTTGCGTGTACATGATTGGATTATAAAATCAGCAGAGCTTCCTCTCAGATCTACAGCAAGTGCACTTGTAGTGCAGAGTGGATTTTCCTTTACTAAATCAATCCCCCAATGACCGCACATTGCTTCTGCTTGAAATCCATGATTTACCTGCAATGACAGAGAAGAGTTAGTCTACCAAAATGTGACACTTGGATGACCCAACTCTTGTCCGTCAATGGATTCTAAGCAGAAGCAATGTGCGGTCATTGAGTTCTTGATGAAGGAGAGGGTAAGGGCTGTTCAACATCCACTGAAGGCTACAAAAGGTTTATGGAAATGACACCACTGATGAGTGATATCTTCTCATTGGTGATTCGTGTCAAGCCTTTTGTGAATGACAACACCACGGACGAGAGCAAAGTCTTGTCATTCACAAAAGGCTTGACACGAATCACCAATGAGAAGATATCACTCTCATTAGTGGTGTCATTTCCATAAACCTTTTGTAGCCTTCTGTGGCTGTCGGACAGTCCACACCTCTCCTTTATTAATGACCGCACATTGCTTCTGCTTGGAATCCATTGCAGGTAAATAATGACAGAGAAGAGTTACTCTACCAACATGTGACATTTGGATGACCTATGCAACTCTTCCTCTATAGCAGGGATATGCAATTAGCAGACCTCCAGCTGTTGCAGAACTACAACTCCCATGAGGCCTAGCAAGACTCTGACAGCCACAAGCATGACACCCAGAGGCGTGATGGGACTTGTAGTTTTACAACAGCTGGAGGTCCGCTAATTGCATATCCCTGCTCTATAGGAACTCCTCTTCATTGCAGATAAATAATGGATTCCAAGCAGAAGCAACGTGCGGTCATTGCGTTCTCAACGAAGGTGCAGGCTGCCTGACATCCACGAAAGGCTACAGAATTCTTGACACCATTGCCAAGTTTCACCAATAAAAGACATTGTTCTTGTTAACAGTGTCCTCTCCAGCAACGTACCGTCATTGAGTATTTGATAAAGGAAGGGTGTAGGCTGTCAGACATCCACAGAAGTCTACAGAAAGCATTCTGTAGACTTCTGTGGATGTTGGGCAGCCTGCGCCCTTCCTTTATCAAAACCTCAATAATGGCACATTGCTTCTGCTTGGAATCCATTATTTACCTGCAATAAAAAAAAGAAAAGTTACTAGTAGGAAGAGTTGCTCTACCAGCATGTAAAATTTGGATGACCTATGCAAGTAAAAAAAAAAAGTTATGCTCACGTTGCAATACTTTCAGCATAGCCCTCATATTACCGGTTCAACAATAAAAAAACAAATTGTAATGCTAGTTCTTGTGGAACGCAACATGTCCATCAGTAGTAGGAAAATCCCTATTTGCAGCATTTCACATGAATGTTGCCATAGAATTAGAACAATTGCATACATTAAATGCACTAATAGGAATTTTTTGGCATAAAATGTATCCAATTGTTTTTACTTACTGTATATGGCGCACAAAGAATTTGCAGGTTAGTGCCCCAAGCAGTAGCAGTTATGAGGGATAAGTTTTGGGTGTTCAGTACTTGGCCACCAGATTTTGGGCTGATCTTTGTAAACAGACATAATCCCGGGAGGGGGAGGGATCTGTCATAACGCACATGTGTAGTATCACCATTTGCGCCTGCTTTGGTTTCTGCAATATAATAAATTTATTGCAAATTTGCAACAATTTTGCACAAAATTGATGCAAATTTGCACAAAATTGATGCAAATTTGCAACAATTTTGTGCAAAATTGTCTTTCATCTCCTAACTTTTGCACCACTCGGTTAATCCGGCCCATTGAGATTTTAGTAGAATGACTGAGCTACTAACCATCTCCTGTGTAGCTCTATCCTAATAGAACCTTCTGGGGACTCGGCCAGACGGGCTTCATGGAATATTTGCCTCCAAGCAGCTAATAATAGAAAAGTGGGGAAACGAGGAACTGGCGTTTCCCATATTATAATCAATTGCTGTTTGTTGTTTTTTTTGCCTGGAGTTCTCCTTAAATTAGACTGTATTATGTAAAGAGTGAACCATTGCCAGCAGTTTTGTAACCCCCCCCTCCCGTATACTATGATCTCTGACCTACAAAGTGTGTCGCTGTTTTGAATTCTAAATTGCATTAGTGTCTTAGGTTTATAAATATTTGTTGTTCTGTTATTGCTGAACATTGTTGCAGGGAAATATTCTTCTAAACTGGATGGATGATATAATTGTATCAATGTGAACATAAAAATAAAGTATATTGGGAAATGAGGTCAGTGTGTTGCTTTTTTCTATTATTTATACATTTTTTTTAATTTTTTTTTTTTTTTAAATAGAACACACACACAGTGCTTGGGCTCCATTCACATTAGTGTATCTCCAAAGTTGCACGATTTCCAGTGCAACTTTGGCACAGAGAATGTCAAATTGAATCGAATGTAGTGCAGGCACCTTTTACAATTTTAACGGGTGCCATTGAAAAAGAATGGGCTATGAATTTTCATGCGACTTTGATGTCCAAATTCACACAAGTCTGAATGAAGCTTGAAGGGAAAAGCTTTTTTTTTTTGGGGGGGGGGGGGGGGGAGGGGGGTGTGAACACCTTTCAGATTTTTTTTTTTTTTTTTTCTTTTTTATTGCTGTCCGTGCCCCCCCCATTAGGGAGATTTACCTTCTCTTTTTGTCCTGTTTACTGTTATCAGTGAAAGCCCAAATTTTGGATTGACATCGGAATAGAGGGTAAATCTTCCAATGGGGACACTAGTGCTGGTGTCACACTTGGATTCTATCACTATGAAAAAACTTTCACTTCCTGTTTGGCTATGTGACAGGAAGTGAAGGGAAATCCCCCCACCCCCCAATTGAACACAGATGGCTAAAAAAAAATGACCGGAGTTCTTCTAAGCTCACTCACACTATCCAAAATGGGGCGAAAAAAAAGCTTTGCCAACATTTTTAATAACCTGACAATAACTGTTTCTTGTGGATTGGTAAAATACATTTCCATTCTTAAATGCACCAGCCAAAAAAAAAAAAATCAAAGAGTAAACCGGGCTGAGATGTTGCCACCTACACAATTTTGAATATATTATTATTATTTTTTATTATTATTTCAGTTACTTATATAGCGCCGTCAATTTACACAGCGCTTTTAACATATACATTGTACGTTCACATCAGCCCCTACCCTCACGGAGCTTACATCCTACCACACATTCATACATACTAGAGCCAATTTACCTACCAGCATGTCTTTGGAGTACCCGGAGGAAAACCAGGCAGATGGTGTCGTGGTCAGGATTCGAACCAGCGACCCTTTTTGCTGCTAGGTGAAAGTGCTATCCACTACACCAGGGATATGCAATTATCGGACCTCCAGCTGGTGCAGAACTACAAGTCCCATGATGCATAGCAAGACTCTGACAGCCACAAGCATGACACCCAGAGGGACATGTAGTTTTGCAACAGCTGGCGGTCTGCTAATTGCATGTCCCTGCACTACACCACTGTGCTGCCCAATATGCATTTATATTAGAAGGCTGCTGGTTGGGGGGGGGTTTACTGCAGTGATTTGCTCCTGAGTCCTGTGCCCGCTCTCCTGCATGGTAAACACAGATGGTCTGCCACTCTGCATTCATTCAGATAATGGAAAGCATGATCTGAATGGCACCCTTGCAAAGCGTTCTCTTATTGGATGAGGTGGGAAGCGTTGCGTCACGCTGTCTACTAAGGGAACTCTTTGCATTCATTTAGAAAATGCAAAGCATGCTTTGAGCGGCCACAAGGTATCAGGCCAGCACAGGATCCAGAAGCAAGTAGAGTAGCTGTGTCCATTCCGTGAATTCCCAGCTTCCAGGGGCATCAGCCAGGTACACATGTTACATTAGTCCATGCTGGAGCAATGTAAAGATCGGTATGTAAACTATGCCTGTAATTGTTATTTACCTCCTAACATGAGCATTTTTTGTGTTGCATCAAAGCAACTTTTTTTTTTTTTTTCCAAATGGGATCCCAACCCACCTCAGTGCACCTGTACTATTCAATATGCACATAGATGTGTTGCAGCAGCACCCCCCCTCCCCCCCATGCTGCAAGTATACAGCAACTGACCAAAGTCTGGCTCAAGTTAGAAAATAATACCACAATAAACATTGCTTTTGCATTTAAAAAAAATAAAATCCATATGAGGCAAGACATTTACTCTTCTGTGTGATTATGGAAAAAGCTATACAGACATTTTACTGAATTACAACATTCAAAAAAAAAATTAAAAAAAAAAAAAGTGACTAAAATAACAAACCGTCTTCAGTCACTTTCTAAGCTTTCCAACTCCAGAATCAACTTTTCCTTTTCCTGTTCTAGTTCCAGGGCACGTTGGTGATTCTGCTGTAAGCGATCTTCCATCCATTGTAGGAGCGGTCCACTAATTGCAGACATTTGGCCACATAAGTTCTTAGTAAAAACTGCAAGAGCAAAAGAGAGACACCATACAGCTTATCAATGTTTTCATGTTGGGTGTTTTTTTTTTTTTTTTTTTTTTTTAAACCCCCTCACTGGCAGCTTCCACCAGCCCTTTACGATTTCAAAATCAGAGGAATTACATGGGCTTCCTCTGATCATAGATGTGGTCACAGTGATTAGGAGCCCATCTTGGGAGATGTTGGTAACATAAAAAAAAAAAGTGTACACATATGGGGCAGCATGGAGTAAAGCCCACATGTGTACAGCTGGCAGGAAGAGGGGGGGGAATAAAAGCACAGCATCTACATCCATCAACACAGCCTGTAATCAGGGCTCAAAAATTTCAAGTCCTGAGCTACTAGCCAGGCCTCAAGGGTTAGGCTCGGTTCACACAGGGGCAACACGAGTCTGGCCGCGACTTTGCCAGGCGACCTGGACACAACCTGAGCCCGCATCACAGGGTGACTTTCCAGTGGCCAATCAAACCACAATCAGCTCTGTGGGAGACAGGGGAGGGAGGGGTTTGCCTGAGAAAATAACTTTCTCTTCCTGTATTGTTGTGTTAAGACACAATCCGACTTTGGAGGCGACTTCCATTGAAATCAATGGGTACAAGTCGCCTAGAAGTCGGATTGAAGTAGTACAGGAACCTTTTCTGAAGTCGGAGCGACTTCAGTAGCGTACATTAAGACGGCTCTCATTCACTTCAATGGAATTTCTGATGTCAAGCGACTTGGGGCGACTTGAGGTCTGACAAGTCGGATCCCAAGTTGCGGTAGTGTGAACCGAGCCTTACCACCAGTTGCCCTGCCCCCTAAACACGCCCTCATAAATTATCTCATGAAATGACACTTAAATGTATTATGCAGAATTAGGTTATAAAAATAAATATTAACAACAACTGTATCCGTGCCCACCAATGCAGGCTGCGTGTGTCCCCCCCATGCAGCCTTGTGCCAACCAATGCAGCCTTTGTTCACCAATGCAGCCTACCTGTGCAGGGGAGGAGAGGAACAGGAGAGCTGCCCAGGTGATCAGAGCGCAGCGCGGGGAACACAGCGATAACAGCTTTCATTTCAATTGCAGTGTTCCCCACCGTTCGCTGTCAGATACAGCCCCTCCTCCAGGGACTTTGATAGAGAGATCACCCTCCAATCCCAGTGACGGGTGATCTGTCAATCAAAGTTCCCCAGCCAGGGGGCGGGGCTGTATATGACATTGCGCGGCGGAAACACGGCAATTGAAATGAAAGCTGTTATCGCTGTGTTCCCCGCGCTGCGCTCTGATCACCTGGGCAGCTCTCCTGTTCCTCTCCTCCCCTGCACAGGTAGGCTGCATTGGTTGGCACGCAGCCTGCATTGGTGGGCACGGATACAGTTGTTGTTAATATTTATTTTTATAACCTAATTCTGCATAATACATTTAACAACAACTGTATCCGTGCCCACCAATGCAGGCTGCGTGCCAACCAATGCAGCCTTTGTTCACCAATGCAGCCTACCTGTGCAGGGGAGGAGAGGAACAGGAGAGCTGCCCAGGTGACCAGAGCGCAGCGCGGGGAACACAGCGATAACAGCTTTCATTTCAATTGCCGTGTTTCCGCCGCACAATGTCATATACAGCCCCGCCCCCTGGCTGGGGAACTTTGATTGACAGATCATCCGTCACTGGGATTGGACTAGTGATCTCTCTATCACAGTCCCAGGAGGAGGGGCTGTATCTGACAGCGAACGGTGGGGAACACTGCAATTGAAATGAAAGCTGTTATCGCTGTGTTCCTCGCGCTGCGCTCTGATCACCAGGGCGCCTCCCTCTCTGTGATCGCTGGGAGAAGGACTCCCATTCCACATAGGCTGCTGGCTTGCGCCCCCCCCCCCCCGCTCCCAGGCAGGCCTTCCTCACCAGCCCTCAAAATCCACTCGCAGGCCCAATCATGTGACGGAATTTACAAAAAAAAACCCAAAAACATAATTGGGTGCTGGAAGTCAGCAGCGCTTCACCTCAAGCTCCCTTGCAAATTAATTCACTGAGCTCTGCAAAGTGAACAGCCTCATTTGCCTTTAGTCTTAAATAACTTTGGTAACTCAACCCTATTAGGTTGCATCTAAATTAGGGGGTCTCAAACTGGCAGCCCTCCAGCTGTTTGCGAAACTACAATTCCTATGAGGCATCGCAAGGCTGACAGTTACAAGCATGACTTCCACAAGCAGGGGCATGATGGGACTTGTAGTTTCGCAACAGCTGGAGGGCCGCCAGTTTGAGACCCCCGATTTATTCTAAACCCAAGAATACTCTGAATGCCCGGGGGGTGGGGGGTTGGCATGGGGAAGATCAGTGACCGGGTCACATAATCTGAAGCCAGTTAGCTGTCAAAGACCGCATCTGGTCCAGGCTTAGTCTGCGCTGAAAGCATGCTGTGACAGACCTAGCCGGGACAAAGGCTTTTGGAGGGGACTGAATGCTAGCCTCTTGCCTACCGATCATGGGCCCTGGCATTTGGGGGGAATGGTGCTCTTTGTGAGCTGTATGCCTGGGGGCCCTTGAGGTGGTGTTACTTTGGATTCAGATCCATATCCCCCCAAGACACACAGACTGTGGGAACCCTGTATATGTCATATTAGAAATAGTGACCGCTCCAGTCACATGTCCGTTGTCTCCTATAATGTAAATAAGTCTAGTCTGGCTTGCCACAGCTTCTAAGAGTATTTCACCCATTGTTGTTTGTGCTAATTAACCTTGCTATTGTATGAAGGGGTTCTGTGTTGATGTTTATGATAAAGTATAATCCACTGTGTGAAGCTCGGTGGCAACAAGTCTGACCTGTAGTGAAATCCTGATTTAATCATAACAATGCTCAGAAGGGCACAGAGTCACATCGGCTGCTTTAAGGGATTAGTTAAAATTAACTCATGTTAATTCTTTTTCTGGTTACGGTTGTATTGTCAGAGTTATATGAGCAGGAGGTAGGAACCTCCTCTTCTTTAACTGTATATAAGACTTGTATTTTGGTTCTAATAAAAGAGTCCATGTTCAGCAACTAAACAAGTATCGTCTTGTTTTGTGCTTGTGAGCGGTTGGAATATCTGATATCTATATTCAGACTGGGAGGAAGTGGTATATGACGAAAGCACACAAGCGGAGTGTGGGACGTTTCGTTACACACGCTCTTAGCACAGAAACATCATCCACCCCAGCGACACACGTGGGCATTAAAGCCCATCATGCTTTGCTGCCACACATGTTACGTGGGCCATAACAGGTTAAGTAATCTATAGTTTTGGGTTGTCCCCAGAAAAAGTAATAAAAAAAGGAAAAATCTTCCAATGGGGGGGGGGGGGGGGGGGGAACACTAGTTCTGGTGAGCTGGGGGTCCCCAAGGAATTCCGTTAAATTTGTAGGGATTTCCTCTTACTTCCTGTTTAGCTATGGGACAGGAAATGAAGGGAAATCTCCGCAATGGGACACAGATGGCAAAAAAATAAAAATAAAAAAAATACATCATCTGAGCATCATCTGAGCTCCCTTGCTACATCTAAAATGAAAAATAAAGTTTTACCTATAGTTCTACTTTAGACACTCCATTACACTTCCATAAATTTGCTTGTTAATACCTTTGTTTTGTTTTAGTCATTTATTTATAAGATCCTGTTTCTGGCTGGGCAGTGAGTGGGGCAGGCTGTGGCGTTTTGTAGCTTGAAGCAACAAAATGCTAGAGGGGAAAAAAAAAAAAAAATCTATTATTCTCTATGGAGATGGTTCTCCACTCCAAAACGCCTGAAGCGCAAGCAATTTCTGGAACTTTTTTTTTTTTTTAGGCAGATTTGGGCATTTTTCTGCTTTTTTACATTGGTGACCTTTTGACCTGTACAAAATCGTGGCAAAAATCGTGCGACTTTCTGCCTGAAAACACAACACTCACATGTGAATGGGGCCTTAGTGCGGACTAAGGCTCGGTTCACACCTAAACCGGATCGCACAGCAAGCGCTTGTCCGTCCCTGTTCTCCGTTTCAGGGCAAATCTGTGCCCGAATTCGGCCCTGAAACGGAGCCAAAGACTCACACAGCTCCGCAGCCGCCCCCCCCCCCCAGAGACATGTGAACCGGCTCCATAGAGAACAGGTCACTTGCTCCTGCTATGTGAATTGGATGCGGGGGGGAACACTCTTCCAATCCGCCATGGTGTGAACCCAGCCTAAAGATCGGTAGCCGGTGAGACCAGCTTCCAATCATAGGACCGCCGACCCTTCTCATCCCCCCCCTTGGGCATTCAGAACCATTTAAAGGACGGTCCCAGCAGGCGGGAAAGGGTGTGTTTTGCCTAGAGTTCCACTTTAAGCAAACCAATAGAGGTGTCAAAATTTTTGCATTTTACATGAAGAAACTTACCAGATCCATTGTGAATCTTTGTGACAGAATCTAGATGTCCAAGACTAAAAAAATAAATAAATAAATACATTATAAAATGTAGACACAAGTAATGTTTGTTTTTAATACATAAAAGGACACATTCTATATTCTATTCCACCTTCTCATTCAAAACAACCTCAATTCTCACTGTTCCCACAGACAGATTTTATTAAAGCCTAAATCCGGCCACAAAAAAAAAAAAAAAAAAAAAAACTTTAAACAGCCACAAAAGTTATGAATCTACTCTGTGTGCACCAGATCAGACACCTTTGCAAACCCAGGTATTACTTTGTACAAGCAGCAGTGACATCAGCCCTGTGCTGTACATTGCCTGTAGAGAGGGCAAAGCTGTGGGAGGGGCCAGCAGGCTCCACCCACTACAGGTAGCCTGCCGAAAACTACAGGAGGGGGCGGAGACAAGACCAGCCCCCTGCATAAGGAGAGAGCGTGCAGTCTTTATTATGGAAAGTTCCTGTGTTCTGCCAGATTAGGAGACCCATCAAATCTTGTGACCTTCCGTCGCGGCCATCTTGGTACACCCCGCACTCAGCCTACATTCTGAAGTGGCCAAGCGGACAGCTTTTTTTACACCCACCGAAATCATGCATATCACACTTATTTTTTAGCAGTAAACTGATCTTATATCGTGAAATACAGGATTTGGGAGATCCGTGACATTGTTTTGATGTTGAATTTTAAAAGCAGCGGCGTTCTGTCAGATCAGCAAAAGGTGTGAGATCAGCAGATGTGCCTCTGCTTTTAAAATTCATCATCAAAACAGTGTCACGGATTTCCAAATCTTGTATCACACTATATAAGGTCAGTTTACAGGTAAAAATAAGTGTGAAATGCAAGACTCCGGTGAGTGTAAAAAGATGTCCGCTTGGCGACTTCAGGCTTAGTGTGGGAGAGTGCGGGGTGTACCAAGATGGCCATGACGGAACATCACTTCTGTTACGGGTCGTCTAATCTTATAATCTGACGGGTCGCCCAATCTGACGGGTCTCTTAATCAGACGGTCGCCCAATCTTGTAATCTGATGGGTCATCTAATCTTCTAATCTGACAGGTCGCCCAATCTGATGGGTCTCTTAATCCGACAGTTGCCAAATCTTGCAATCTGACGGGTCATCTAATCTGACCGGTCGCCCAATCTTCTAATCTGACCGGTCGCCCAATCTTCTAATCTGACCGGTCGCCCAATCTTCTAATCTGACCGGTCGCCCAATCTTCTAATCTGACCGGTCGCCCAATCTTCTAATCTGACCGGTCGCCCAATCTTCTAATCTGACCGGTCGCCCAATCTTCTAATCTGACCAGTCGCCCAATCTTCTAATCTGACCAGTCGCCCAATCTTCTAATCTGACCAGTCGCCCAATCTTCTAATCTGACCAGTCGCCCAATCCGACGGTCAGATCAGCAAAAAGGTGTGAGATCAGCAGATGTGCCGCTGCTTTTAAAATTTAACATCAAAACTGTCACGGATTTCCAAATACTTATTTTTACCTGTAAACTGATCTTATATAGTGAAATAAGTGTGAAATGCAAGACTCCGGTAAGTGTAAAAAGATGTCCGCTTGGAACCTTCAGACTTAGTGCGGGCGAGTGCGAGGTGTACCAAGATGGCCATGACGGAACATCATTTCCATGACCGGTCGCCCAATCTCCCAATCCGACGGGTCGCCCAATCTCCCAATCCGACGGGTCGCCCAATCTCCCAATCCGACGGGTCGCCCAATCTCCCAATCCGACGGGTCGCCCCATTCCCCCAATCCGACGGGTCGCCCCATTCCCCCAATCCGACGGGTCGCCCAATCCCCCAATCCGACGGGTCGCCCAATCCCCCAATCCGACGGGTCGCCCAATCCGACCGGTCGCCCAATCTTTTAATCCGACGAGTTGCCCAATCCGACGGGTCACCCCATCTTCTAATCCGATGGGTCGCCCAATCCGACGGAACACCTGCACAGAGGCAAGGGCCAGGACTTGTTCTATGTTGGGTTCACTGCACAAGGATTCCAAAGAAAAAACACATAGACAACATTTATACATTTATTCCGAATGGATTGTTCCGCATACCTGTGTATTCTACGATAGGCATCTTGCTCTTCCTGGCAAAGGATTCTGGGAAGTTCCACAGCCGACTCCAGACATACTTTCCGGATTGTTTCTTGTGGAACCACATGAAGTGGAATCTCTATTCTCTCGTACCTGAGAAAGAAAGACATTACAGAAATAAGAAATGTTAGGGATTGTGCTACAGTACAAGAAAGATTTTAGGCCGCCCAGACATTGGGGGGGGGCGATTGTTTGGAACAAGCAGAAATGAGGTGCTGGATTGGAATCATCATACGATCGATCCGATTGTAATAAGGAACCATGACTCTGACAAAGCCGCTCTCAACAAAAATAGGCTGCCCAGGGGCCCATGACGCTATTAAGATAGCCCTGGGGGGGGGGGGGGACAAAGTAATGCATGCCCTGCGCCTACTAGGGGGACCGTTTCTGGCAAACACTGGGTGTAGCTAAATGAGGGCTACATATTGGGGCAACTAGGGAATTATTTCAAATTAAATTCACTCCCTGTACATCCTCCCCCCCCCCCCCTCCCAGAGATCGATCTCTCTCTCTCTAATATATATATATATATATATATATTATATATATATATATATATATATATATATATATATATATATATATATATATATATATATATATATATATATTTAGTGTGTGTGTGTATATATATATATATATATACACACACACACATACACATATACATATACATATACATATATATATATATATATATAGTACTTGCCGGGAAGATGGGCACAATGCAGGGCAGACAGGAGGGCGCAGTACTGGGCGGGGATAGGAGGGCCCAGTACAGGCCGGGCATAAGGGCAAAATACTGGGCAGGAAGAAGGGGACAATGCAGGCTGGGCAGGGGGCACTAGACAGGGCGGACAGGAAGGCACAGTACTGGCTGGGAAGAGGAGCACAGTGCAGGGCGAATAGGAGGGCAGAAGGGCACAGTACTGGGCGGGCAGGAGGGCACAATGCAGGGCAGACAGAAGGGCGCAGTACTGGGCGGGGATAGGAGGGCCCAGTACAGGCCGGGCATAAGGGCAAAATACTGGGCAGGAAGAAGGGGACAATGCAGGCTGGGCAGGGGGGCACAAGGCAGGGAGGACAAGAGGGCACAGTACTGGGGGCAGGAGAGCACAGTGCAGGGCGAACAGGAGGGCAGAAGGGCACAGCACTGGGCGGGCAGGAGGGCACAATGCAGGGCAGACAGAAGGGTACAGCATGGGGGGGGGGGGGGGGATAGGAGGGCCCAGTACAGGCCAGGCAGGAGAGCATAATACTGGGTGAGAAGAAGGGCACCGTACAGGCCAGGCATGAGGGCACAGTTCACAAATGACAATACAGAACACTCCAACACATTTCAGAGGCTCAAAAGATCTCTCCCTTCTTCATAAATTCATCATAATGAGTAATCATGAGGACCCAAATCACCAGGTGTTATTTATTTGCTATATAGGGTATAGCCAGGATCAGTAATTAATGGAAAAATTATTGCTTATGGCTATACCCTATATAGCAAACAGTTAAGGCTCGTACACACTATAAGAAAATTGGGTGAGAATTTTCGTATAGGGTGTACACAACCTTCGACAGCCGATTCCGACTTTTCGTACGAAAGATTCCCGAAGGGACAAACTCCAATTTTTTATTTTTTTTCCCCATATGGGAACAGAACGAACGATTTTCTGTCTGCGTCTATTGACAAATACAGCAGGACTTGGGAACTTCCTACCCAAATCTGCTCAGAGCCTCTCCCATCCTCTGGAACTCCCTACCCCAATCTGCTCAGAGCCTCTCCCATCCTCTGGAACTCCCTACCCCAATCTGCTCAGAGCATCTCCCATCCTCTGGAACTCCCTACCCCAATCTGCTCAGAGCCTCTCCCATCCTCTGGAACGCCACAGGGGCTCCATTTTCCTGACACTCATTAGAAGTGGTTTGGAGAGGCCTCCTCAACATTACAGAACAAGTCAAGTTAAATGTCACCAACTACTACGAGATATACCATGAGATATATCAGGAGAGAGATACATGGGAACCTTCACGGACACTTTGTAGGGCGCCGTTTCTTTATCAATGGGCAGCACAGTGGCTAAGTGGTTAGCACTTCCTCCTGCCAGCACTAGGGGGTCGTCGGTTTGAATCTCAACCACAGCACTACCTGCCTGGCGATTTTCCTTGCGCCTGCGCGGGTCCCTCCTAAACTCCAAAGACAAGCCGATAGGTCGGCCGGTACCTGTCTAAATTGGCCCCTAGTACGTGTATGTATGAATGCGAGTTAGGGACCTTAGATTGTAAGCTCCTTGGGGGCAGGGACTGATATAAATGTACAATATATACTAGGGATGTACCGATACCAAGCATTTGGGCAAGTATTGGTACTGGACCAAATGCTCCCGCAAACCGATACTTTGTAGTGCGATTTGTGTCAAAACAAAAATGACTAGGCGCAAATCACACTGCAAAGAAATCACATGCGATTTGAACAGAAATGCGGTGGAATTCGCGCGATTTCCCCCACTGCTCGGGTGTGTATATAGATAGAGAAAGGGATTAAAGCGCCATCTAGTGGGCAGTTTAAAAAAAATGTTAGAACTTACAGTACATAGTGCCTGCATGCAGAGAGTGCTGTTGGTGCTCACAGGACTGGAGGAGATGTAGGAGGTGGTCCGCCCCCAAGCTGACATCACTTCCACCACATACCCACGGGTCCCGGAACTTCTCCTCCTGCCCTGTGAGCACCCCCAGCAGACCCGATTGGCTATCATCAGCGGACCGGGACACCTTTGTAGATTAATTTTGCATTTCGCCAGATATGTACTGTGAGTTCGAACATTTTTTTTTAAACTGTCCACTAGATGGCGCTTTCTCCCCTTTTTATACATGCAGTGGAGGAAGAAGGAAAAAGAAAAATCGCATGCAATTCTTTGCAGTGCACTTTGCGCCAATTTCTTTTTGTATTGACACAAATCGCACCCGCAAGGTATCAGTACTTGCCAATAAAAAAAAGAAAAAAGAAAAAAGAAAAAAACAGCATCGGTGCAACACATACAGAGATATAGATAGAGGTATAGATAGTGCTGTGTAAATTAATGGCGCTATACAAGTACATGTAATAATAATAAAAATAATAATAATAATAAATAAAAACCATTCATGAATTCTGAAAGCATTTTCATTTCATTACCTTTTTTTTTTGTAGATGACTGCACGCTCACACACAAAAATACTTACTCAGTGCTCTTCTGTGCTTGGACCGACTGGAAACAGGTATATAAAATACGTCCTGTCTATGGACCGAAAGCAAAGAAGAAATAAATACATTAAAAAAAAAAAAAGGAAGGGGGTGAATAAAAAAAGTAAAGAAAAACAACAATACAAAATACACAGTAAGGTTAAAAAAGGTTAAAGCCTAATCCCAGCTACAGGTGCAGGGGGGGGGGGGGGATATTTTTGTTCCCTGAAGAAGTCTCATAACAAGTGACGCAACACGTCGGGTGGAGCCAGTGACGTCACTTCCGTGTGTCCGGTATGCCCGGAAAGAGGTGAGGATGCGATTAGCTTTTTTTTTAGTCTGTTGAATACGCTGTCAAAAGAGGTTTTAAAGTGGTTGTAAACTCAAAAAATAAAAACATGCAAGACAAAAAAGGCATAAAAAAAAAAAGGAACTAAAAACCTAGTGGTGATCAAATACCACCAAAAGAAAGCTCCATTTGTAGGAACAACACTTTAAAATTGTATTTGGGTACAGCGTCGCACGACCACGCAATTGTCAGTTAAAGTAACGCAGTGCCGTATCGCAAAAAAATGGCCTGGTCATGAAGTGTGAATCTTATTCCCAAATGGATGCAATAGTAGAACGAACCTTTGTGTTTTTGTCTTCTATAAAGCAGGAGAATATCAGTCCAACAAATCCGACATCCATCATCTGATACATAGCCTGGGTACGTACATCTGGAGAATAAAACATACGTGGAACATTTAGCTAATTTTTTTTTTTTTTTTACATAGACTCCACCAAAAGAATTACACACACACACACACACACACACACACACACACACACACACCTTTTCTATTTTCTAATTATGTTTTTATTTTTTTTAACACTGTCATTGTATCTGCCATCCACAGTATTAAACTGATTAACACTGTCGCCTATAGGCTGCAGTGCCCTCTGGAGGCTGAAGGCTTATTTAGTCACGGAAGCTTCCAGCCTGCATATGATCAATATGTAAATCGCTGTCAAACTTGGGATTGGTTCTAGTTTCTTAGTGAGGACGGGAGCTGTCCGTGGCAACCGGGATTGAGTCTCAGCAACCTCAAAAAGTATCAATATAGGACATTAGCCTATTCCCTGCATAGGGCATTGTGTCAAGAAAAGGTTAAGGTAGAACTATAGGCAAAAATTTTTTTTTTTTTGGATAGAGTAAGGGAGGGTTATAACCTCTGTCCCATTGCAGAGATTTTCCCTCACTTCCTGTCCCATAGCCAAACAGGAAATGAAAGGAAATACCAGAAAATTAAGGGAATCCTTTGGGGACCCCCCCCACGTTTATCAGAACTAGTGTCTCTATTGGAAGATTTCCCCTCTATTACTTTTCTGGGGACAACCCAACATTTGGGATTTTCTTTTACTTTCAATGATAAATGGTAAACATCACAAATAGAGAGGGTGTATCTCCTTAAAAAAAAAAAAAAAAGAGAAGTACAGCCAAAGCCAAAAAGGAGAAGTACAGCCAAAGCTTGTTTTGGCTGTACTTCCATGGATCACAGGAGTGTAATTCGTTCTGAACTCCTGTGACCCGTTTTCAGCAGACAGCGGGCTGAAGCCTGCTGTCGGCTGATATCACAGAGCCAGTTCAAGCTCCGGAAAGATCACCACCATATGATCGGGATCCACCCACATGCTTGGACCGGCACCAGGCTCAGCGATCCCTCATATGATCCTGCATACATATTGTAGAACAGCAACCCAAAAGCATACAAGCAAAAAGGTTCAGTGAGACGGCCAGTCAACCAGCATTTTCAGAACAAGGGTATAACAATAGCCTCGTCCACATTCCTCCAATGATGGGTTTCCTTTACAAGGGAAAAGTCTGTATCTGAACCTTACCAACATGAGAGGGCCAGACGGTGATGTGCGGGTGGGAGTGATACCATCCAACGACCCGCATGGGGCGACCGGTGATTTCCGTTAGTCTGTGCGGAACTGTTAAAGGTGAAACACAGAAAAACATTCCCCCTCCTATCACATATTCTTCCACCCAAAAAACACCCCTCCTAACACAAAACCTCCCCCCCCAAAAGACGAGTTCAAGTTCTATTCCCTCCCCAAACTCCCCCTCCCAACACAAATCCTTCCCCCGCAAAAAGGACCCCTCCTAGCACAAATCCTTCCCCCGCAAAAAGGACCCCTCCTAGCACAAGTTCTTTCCCCTCCCCAAATCCCCCCTCCTAGCACAAATCCCCCCACCTCCCAAAAAGGACCGCTCCTAGCACAAATCCCCCCCCCTCCCAAAAAAGGACCCCTCCTAGCACAAATCCCCCCCTCCCAAAAAAGGACCGCCTCCTAGCACAAGTTCTATCCCGTCCCCAAATCCCCCCTCCTAGCACAAATCCCCCCACCTCCCAAAAAGGACCGCTCCTAGCACAAATCCCCCCCCCCCTCCCAAAAAGGACCGCTCCTAGCACAAATCCCCCCCCTCCCAAAAAGGACCGCTCCTAGCACAAATCCCCCCCTCCCAAAAAAGGACCCCTCCTAGCACAAATCCCCCCCTCCCAAAAAAGGACCCCCTCCTAGCACAAGTTCTATCCCCTCCCCAAATCACCCCTAGCACAAATCCCCCCCCCCAAAAGACAGGCCTCCTAGCACAAATTCTATCAACTCCCCAAATCCCCCACTACTAGCAGAAATCCTTCTCCCTCAAAAAAGGACCCTCCTAACACAAGTTATATCCCCTCCCATCCCCGCAAAAAAGGACCCTACTAACACAAGTTATATCCCCTCCGATCCCCCCCAAAAAGGACCCACCTAACACAAGTTATATCCCCTCCCATTCCCCCCAAAAAAGGACCCCTCCTAACACAAGTTATATCCCCCCCCCCAAAAAAAGGACCCCTCCTAACACAAGTTATATCCCCCCCCCCAAAAAAAGGACCCCTCCTAACACAAGTTCTATCCCCCCCACAAAAAAAGGACCCCTCCTAACAAGTTCTATCCCCTTTCTGAATCCCCCCCCTCCCCAAAAGATATACCTCTTAGCACAAATCATCTCCCTGTTCTCAAATTCCCCCTCCAATGACATAGTCTTCCACCCAAAAAAAAAAAACACTCCTCCTAGCACAAAACCTCCCCCCAAAAGACAGAGTTCAAGTTCTATCCCCCCCCCCCCACAAATCCCCTTCCCCAGCACAAATCCTTCCCCCTCACAAAAACACCCCTCCAAAGCACAAACTCCATCCCCTCCCCAAATCCCCCACTCCTAGCACAAATCCCCCCCCCGCCCCCCCCCCCCCCAAAAACTCTGCATGATCTGCACACTTATAAGAAAGCTTCCCTGTGCCGTGATCACGACTGCTGTGCGCATGTGCGGGAGTGACGTCATCGTGACTCAGCCAAACAGCCAGAGCGAGCATGAACCAGGAAGGAAGAGCGCAATGAAGGTGGAAGAGCGCAATGAAGGTGGAAGAGCGCAATGAAGCTGGAAGAGCGCAATGAAGGTGGAAGAGCGCAATGAAGCTGGAAGAGCGCAATGAAGGTGGAAGCGCCGGCAGCGGTGAGGGCTTCATATGAACAGGCAAGTCTGCCATCATGTGTTACCCTGTTTCCCCGAAAATAAGACCTAGCGTGATTGTCGGTGATGGCTGCAATATAAGCCCTACCCCCCCAAATAAGCCCTAGTTAAAGTCCTTGTAGGTCTTCTTTTCAGGGTGGGGCTTATTTGGGGGGGTAGGGCTTATATTGCAGCCATCACTGACAATCACGCTAGGTCTTATTTTCGGGGAAACAGGGTAGTATGCAATGCACACTACTAGCATGGTACTGCATTACCACCCTGCAGGGGGAGCAGATTTTAATTTTTAATACCGCTTTCATATGTAGCTGTGTAAGCAAATAGCCCAATCCTCACAAGGGTAAACACAAAGAGATAGACCTGGGTCATGCTGGCAGAGATCCAAATGGACCTACTACTGTAACTAATCAAACAACGAGCTTATTTTCACAAAGGAATACTGCCAAAAAAAAAAAAGTGTGCCCTCTAATAAGTAAAGCTGATCCCAGCCACAGATGTGTCTAATAATGCAGTGATTGCAATCAATATGTAGTGGAATCAATGCCAATACTATCTGCTCAAGAGGCTGTAATCACAACTGCACATGTGACTACCCTTTAATTTCAACAGAAAAAGAAGAAAGAAAGAAAAAGAAGAAGAAAGAAATACACTCTATCTATCTATCTATCTATCTATCTCAGTGAGTGATCTTTGTAATTTCAGGCCCAACATTACAGTAAACAGTTTAAAAAATAAATAGAACACATGAATAAGAAACAATATAAATACAATTTTCATGGATTATCAATAATACACAGGTATTCGCTGGCCGTGCGGAGAGCCGTGGATAGCTGCAGCCGCCGGCGCCCCAGTCATTAGAGTAAATGGAATCAGCGGCTGCACCTAGCCGTTCTCATCCACAGCCATCAAACAGGAGGTTAAAATTGCGCACACTCGTGGAACGGCGACAAACTACGATATTTTAAAAGCTTTATAGGCGATGCTTTAAAAAAAAAAAAATAAAAAAAAAATTTAAGGTTACCCATTTAGCCTGGGTTCACACACGTGCGGTGCGAACTGAAGCTCGGGTTTCACTGGGGAAGATAAAAATCAGTTGTTCAAAGGTTTCTTTGCGTTGTAGCTGCGGATCAGTGAGCAGGGAGAGGGGGGGGGGTGTAGTGAGGAGAAGGAGAAAATCCTTGTTCAGAACACAATGCATCTGCATAGGAGATAATGGGCTTGTAATTCGCACACACGTTTTTTTTTGTGCAATGCGCAGTGCGAATGCAACGCACATATGTGAACCAGATACATTCAAATGAATGTATTTTAAAATGTGGAAATGTGTAAGCCGCATCTAATTCGCATAGGTGTGAACGGGGGCTTAAAGTTACAGAGGGGGGGGGGTCTAGTGCTAGAATTATTGCTTTCACTTTAACGCTTGTGACAATACCTCTCACGTGTGTGTCAGCGGTTTGAACACCGTTTACATATGCGTTCACTTCTGCGCGCAAGCTCGGAGGGACGGGGTGCTTTAAATCCCTTTTTCAAATCACTTTTAGTCCTATTACACAGAATGTAAACATCCCTTGTAATAGAAATAAGCATGACAGGTCCTCTTTTATTGTGAGATCTGGGATCAAAATGACCTCAGATCTCACATTTACACTTAAGGGCAAACTCCGCCCCCCCAACAGATTGTTACAACACATTAAATGTATACAACTATGCTTGATATATTTCTGCACTGTATGTTCAAAAAAATTATTTTTTTCAATAAATCTTAAGGAAAAAAAAAAAAAAAGAGAAGCGGCAGGAGGCGGGCAACTCTCTCGCTGCCCATAAAAGTGATCCCGTAGCGAATCCGCCGCCGGGACCACTTTTATGTGAAAGAGGATCAAGAAAAAGGTTAAAAACCTCACCACAGCCGCCCTGCACACGTCTGAACTGGCTCCATTGAGAAGGCTGCCGGTTCACATGTTCAGCTGCCGTTCAAAAACGCATCCGATTCGCATATATGTGAACCCAGCCTTAAAATTGTTTAACCCCTTCCATACCGGGACTATCCTGGCACTCTTCTCCTACATGTAAAAAAGCATAATTTTTTTGCTAGAAAATTACTCAGAACCCCCAAACATACACATACATTTTATTTATTTATTTTTTTTTTAAAGCAGACACCTTAGGGAATAAAATTGTGATTGTTGCAACTTTTTTATGTCATACGGTATTTGTGCAGCAATTTTTTTACAAATGCCTTTTTTTTTTCCTTCACGGAAAAAAAAAAAAAAAAAAAAGTTTCATGAATAAAAAAACAAAAACAAAAAAAACAGTAAAGTTAGCCCAATTTGTTTGTATAATGTGAAAGATGATGTTACGCCGAGTAAATAAATACCCAACATGTCACGCTTTAAAATGGTGCACACTCATGGAATGGTGCCAAAACTTTGGTACTTAAAAATCTCCATTAGGCGACGCTTTAAATTTTTTTTTACCTGTTACGAGAGTTGGAGGAGGTCTTGGGCTAGAATTGTTGCCTTTGCTCTCACGCACGCGCCGATACCTCACATGTGTGATTTGAACGCCTTTTACAGATGTGGGCGCAACTTACGTATGCGTTCACTTCCGTGCGCGAGCTCGGAGGCGCTATAAACCTCTTCAAAAAAAAAAAAAAAAAGTTATATATACATATTTTTTTTTTTACCCCTTTATTCCTATTACAAAAAATGTAAACATCCCTTGTAATAGGAATGGTGCGTGACGGGTCCTCTATATCAGGGATATGCAATTAGCGGACCTCCAGCCGTTGCAAAACTACAAGTCCCATCATGCCTCTGGGTGTCATTCTTTGGCTGTCAGATTCTTGCTATGCCTCATGAGACTTGTAGTTCTGCAACAGCTGGAGGTCCGCTAATTGCATATCCCTGCTCTATATGGAGAGATGTGGGGTCTATAAGACCACCCCTATCTCTCCTTCAGGCTGGAAATACCCGAAATACAAAAAAAAAAAAAAAAAAAAAAGAAGAAAACAAAAAACACCACGAAATAAAAACAAACAAAAAAAAAAAGGGGGCGGGGGGTCGGGGGAGAACTGTCTCGGCTTCTCCAGCCGAGTCCCCTGGCTTTGTTTACATCCGCCAGCCCCGATGTGACGTCATAACGTGGCGCCCGGGCTCTCCGAGGGTCATAGAGAGGACTGGGGACCATCTGGCCACCAGAAATCTCTATGATCAACTTCCAGGGGGGGGGGGGACCGATTCGTTCTCAGGCTCGCCGATCGTACGGGCGAGCCCGGAGAAGCACCAGAGGGCCCGTAAAGAATGATCAAGCGACTGAACTGCCGT
This sequence comes from Lithobates clamitans, assembly GCA_037952925.1. Taxonomy (NCBI): domain Eukaryota; kingdom Metazoa; phylum Chordata; class Amphibia; order Anura; family Ranidae; genus Lithobates; species Lithobates clamitans. The sequence goes on along the minus strand of JBBGZY010003016.1, from coordinate 128,764 downwards.
CATGCTTGTTCTTACGGTGCACAGAATCGCCGGCCAACAAAGATGAGATCTGAATGATGCCTGGAGCTGCGCCCATCAGTCAGATATCACCGCTCAAAGGTAAAGACGTCACATGACGTCCTTGTGTCTGGTCCCTATTAGTCATTTTGTCCGGCATTTGAAGATAAGATGTCACTTTTTAACCACTTCCAGCCCAAGTATACACGTTCATATTAGGAAGGATATATCGGCTTCTGTTGTGGCTGCTGACAGCTGCTCAGGAGAGATCTCCACTCGATCTTTCCTCTTGTCGGATCGTCGTAAGATGATGACTGAGTGGATATGTACAACTCTCTGATTGTCCACCTGTGCGAGGGGAGAGAAGCACACCAAAGAATTAGAAAACCATATCCATAATACACTGTACATTATATATATATATATATAGTGCTTGTAAACCTCAGACATGAAATATGAACAAAGCATCTTCCTCTATAGTGTGTACCTGTCTCAGTCCAGAGCACCAAGTGTCATTTCTGTCTGCTGTCCCCTTCCTCTGCTATCAGCATGAATCACTTCTGACACGTTTTCCTGACACCAAGAGAAAAATAGTGAGGGGAGGGCGCTCCAGCACACAGCCTATGATTGACAGCCTCAGCTCTGTTCCTGTGTGCTGGAGGGGGGGGGGGGAGCTCTTCCCTCAAATCAGCTCTCAGTGAGCTAAGCAGGAGTGTAATTTCAGCTCTCTGCTCCTTTTTTTTTTTCTGAAAACTCAGACAAGGTCCTCACCGAGCCCCTCACAGAACCATGACAGGTCCTCACCGAGCCCTTCACAGAACCATGACAGGTCCTCACCGAGCCCCTCACAGAACCGTGACAGGTCCTCACCGAGCCCCTCACAGAACCGTGACAGGTCCTCACCGAGCCCTTCACAGAACCATGACAGGTCCTCACCGAGCCCCTCACAGAACCGTGACAGGTCCTCACCGAGCCCCTCACAGAACCGTGACAGGTCCTCACCGAGCCCTTCACAGAACCATGACAGGTCCTCACCGAGCCCCTCACAGAACCGTGACAGGTCCTCACCGAGCCCCTCACAGAACCGTGACAGGTCCTCACCGAGCCCTTCACAGAACCGTGACAGGTCCTCACCGAGCCCCTCACAGAACCGTGACAGGTCCTCACCGAGCCCCTCACAGAACCGTGACAGGTCCTCACCGAGCCCTTCACAGAACCATGACAGGTCCTCACCGAGCCCCTCACAGAACCGTGACAGGTCCTCACCGAGCCCTTCACAGAACCATGACAGGTCCTCACCGAGCCCTTCACAGAACCGTGACAGGTCCTCACCGAGCCCTTCACAGAACCGTGACAGGTCCTCACCGAGCCCTTCACAGAACCGTGACAGGTCCTCACCGAGCCCTTCACAGAACCGTGACAGGTCCTCACCGAGCCCCTCACAGAACCGTGACAGGTCCTCACCGAGCCCCTCACAGAACCGTGACAGGTCCTCACCGAGCCCCTCACAGAACCGTGACAGGTCCTCACCGAGCCCTTCACAGAACCGTGACAGGTCCTCACCGAGCCCTTCACAGAACCGTGACAGGTCCTCACCGAGCCCTTCACAGAACCGTGACAGGTCCTCACCGAGCCCTTCACAGAACCGTGACAGGTCCTCACCGAGCCCTTCACAGAACCGTGACAGGTCCTCACCGAGCCCTTCACAGAACCGTGACAGGTCTTCACCGAGCCCTTCACAGAACCGTGACAGGTCCTCACCGAGCCCTTCACAGAACCGTGACAGGTCCTCACCGAGCCCTTCACAGAACCGTGACAGGTCCTCACCGAGCCCTTCACAGAACCGTGACAGGTCCTCACCGAGCCCCTCACAGAACCGTGACAGGTCCTCACCGAGCCCCTCACAGAACCGTGACAGGTCCTCACCGAGCCCCTCACAGAACCGTGACAGGTCCTCACCGAGCCCCTCACAGAACCGTGACAGGTCCTCACCGAGCCCCTCACAGAACCGTGACAGGTCCTCACCGAGCCCTTCACAGAACCGTGACAGGTCCTCACCGAGCCCTTCACAGAACCGTGACAGGTCCTCACCGAGCCCTTCACAGAACCGTGACAGGTCCTCACCGAGCCCTTCACAGAACCGTGACAGGTCTTCACCGAGCCCTTCACAGAACCGTGACAGGTCCTCACCGAGCCCTTCACATAACCATGACAGGTCCTCACCGAGCCCCTCACAGAACCATGACAGGTCCTCACCGAGCCCCTCACAGAACCGTGACAGGTCCTCACCGAGCCCCTCACAGAACCGTGACAGGTCCTCACCGAGCCCCTCAAAGAACCGTGACAGGTCCTCAACGAGCCCCTCACAGAACCATGACAGGTCCTCACCGAGCCCCTCACAGAACCGTGACAGGTCCTCACCGAGCCCCTCACAGAACCGTGACAGGTCCTCACCGAGCCCCTCACAGAACCGTGACAGGTCCTCACCGAGCCCCTCACAGAACCGTGACAGGTCCTCACCAAGCCCCTCACAGAACCGTGACAGGTCCTCACCAAGCCCCTCACAGAACCATGACAGGTCCTCACCGAGCCCCTCACAGAACCGTGACAGGTCCTCACCGAGCCCCTCACAGAACCGTGACAGGTCCTCACCGAGCCCCTCACAGAACCGTGACAGGTCCTCACCGAGCCCCTCACAGAACCGTGACAGGTCCTCACCAAGCCCCTCACAGAACCGTGACAGGTCCTCACCAAGCCCCTCACAGAACCATGACAGGTCCTCACCGAGCCCCTCACAGAACCATGACAGATCCTCACTGAGCCCAGTCAGGTCCTCACTGAGCCCTGCCAGGACTTTCCCTCCCCCACAGACCAGGCCCGGGCCTCTTACCTCTCCTATACAGAGTCCCATCACCTCCTCTCTCTCCGTGCTCAGGGAATGGGCCACACACACCAGGAAAGCGTCCCCCTCCAGATGTACGGCCTGCACCGCCATTGCTGCTCCCTTCACCACTTTCTCGCCGACCTTTATGGTTGCTTTTCTTGTCGCCCCTTGTCCGCCATCTTATCGTAGACAGCTAGTTAAAAGAACGCAGCTGTTGGCTCCAAGAAAATGGCCGGCGTCATGACTCCGGATAGAGAATCGGGGACAAGTTTTATTCTCCTCATGGGGCTCTATCACGGATTACAATGTCGCCGCTCTTCCGCCATCATGTTGTAGGCTGCCTAATAGAACAAACAGAGCGGCTGACTCCATGAAAATGGCCGCCATCATAGCGCTGGCTAGCGTGAAGTGGGGACATGTTGTTCTCAACTCAGTGAATTCCTCTTCCGCAGTTGGCCAGGGACCCCGGACATTGGGGGAGCTGGAAGGAGATCTGGTGTTGTAGGTAGGGTGTGGGGGGGATTGCAGACATTCTGTTCTGATGGGAAATGTTTAGGAATCAGCATGTATAGCAAGGCAGATACAATGTAAACCAATGGAGTCATCCATAACCCATATCAGCTTTCCATTTCATGTCTATTTTTTTATATACCTTTCTTTAAAATAATTACTGTTGATTATCATGAATATCCTTGTTCAGGCACTTCCTGTTCTAAGGTGACAACACTCTGTCCCACGCTCCCATTTGTGCTCCTGCGTTGTCACCCTGTCACATGACTTCCGATATAGACTACCATCATAGCACAACACATATTACAAATGGATGTCCCAGTGTTGTCACCATCGGAAAACCTTCCCTGAGAAGTGCCAGGACCCCCACATATCAGGTACAGCCGGACCCTCCAATATCAGGTACAGTCAGGACCCCCCAATACCAGGTACAGTCAGGACCCCCCAATATCAGGTACAACCAAGAGACCTCCCCCCCATACCAGGTACAGTCAGGACCCCCCAATTACAAATAGGACCCCCAATGTTCGGTACAGGCATGTATGCTAATACCAGCTACTCCCCTCAAATACTAGCTGTAACCAGGACTCCCACAATATTGGGTAAAGTTGGTATCCCCCAATACCAGATACAGTCAGGACCCCCCAATTCCAAATAGAACTCCCTATATTAGGTACAACCAGGACCCCCAGTGTTCGGTACAGGCATGTATGCTAATACCAGCTACAGCCAAGACCCCCAATATTCGGTACAGCCATAACCCTCCAATACCAATTCCAAATAGAACCCCCAATACCAGGTACAGCCAGGACTCCCAATGCCAATAGGACCCTCAATATTAGATACAACCATACCCCCCCCCCCCCACCCCTAATACCAGGTACAGCCAGAACCCCCAACACCAAATACAAATAGGACTCCCAATTTTAGGTAAAGGCATGAATGCTCATACCAGTTACAGCCAGGACTCCCAATACTAGGTACAGCCAGGAACCCCCCCCAATACCAGCTACAACCAGGACTCCCACAATATTAGTTGCAGCCATAACCCCCCCCCCCCACCACCACCACCATCCAATACCAGGTACAACTAGGACTCCCAATATCAGGTACAGCCAGGACCCCCCAATACCAAATTGGACTCCCAATTTTAGGTACAGGCATGGATGCTCATACCAGTTACAGCCAGGACTCCCAATACTAGGTACAGCCAGGAACCCCCCCCAATACCAGCTACAACCAGGACTCCCACAATATTAGTTGCAGCCATAACCCCCCCCCCCCCCCCCCACCACCATCCAATACCAGGTACAACTAGGACTCCCAATATCAGGTACAGCCAGGACCCCCCCCCCCCCCAATACCAAATACAAATAGGACTCCCAATTTTAGGTACAGGCATGGATGATCATACCAGTTACAGCCAGGACTCACGATATTAGGTACAGCCAGGACCCCCCCAATACCAGCTACAACCAGGACTCCCACAATATTGGGTACAGTTGGTATCCCCCAATACCAGGTACAGCCAAGACCCCTAATATTAGGTACAGCCAGGACTCTCACAATATAAGTTGCAGCCATAACCCCCCTCCAATACCAGGTACAACTAGGACTCCCGATATCAGGTACAGCCAGGACCCCCCAATACCAAATAAGACTCCGAATTTTAGGTACATCCCCCAATGTTAGGTACAGGCATGGATGCTAATACCAGTTACAGCCAAGACCCCCACAATATTAGTTACAGCCATAACCCCCACCACCCCCCCCCCCCAATACCAATTACAAATTGGACTCCCAATACGAGGCACAGCCAGGACTCCCAAAATCAGGTACAGCCAAGACCCCCAATCAATACCAATTACAAATAGGACCCCCAATATTTAGTATAGCCATACCCCCCACCCCCCAATACCAGGTACAGCTAGGACTCCCAATATTAATTACAGCAAGGAAGAATCCCAATGTTAGGTATAGGCCTAGCTCCTAACACCAGGTACATCGGGGACTCCTGCCATTAGGTACAACCAGGACTCCCAATATAAGAACTACATCTATATTTTGTGGATGAAGTTTTGTTCTCATACATAACATATACTAATCACGTAGCACTCGTTAAGTCTTTACCGGCTTTTATTTTGCTATGAAACTCACTAAAGTTCTAACAATTTTTTAGGATTACCGAACACTGACTTTGGGGCTGTGATGTCACAGAGGAAGGATCCGTGCCAGAAAGCTGCGTGTGCCATTCAGAAGTGTCTGCAGGGTACGGACCTGATAACATTCATACCATTTTTTAAAGTAGATGTAAATGCTAAGGCTGTCCATACATTATACAATTTTCCTTTAAATTTTCCCAAACCATCTAATATGGAGGTCGCACCTAAACATTTTGTATGCAATCAGGCGACCCCTTGTACTACATAGTTGACGGTATATCTAATTGAAAGTTAATGAGAAGAACCTATAATAAATGGCCAGCCTTAGTATAGGTGTAAACTATCTGTGTGTTGTGGTGTAAAAATACAATTAGCACCTTTTTTTTTTCCTCTGCCTTAAGCCCCATAACACACCATTCGATTTTCTGCAGGTTTTTGTCTTCAGATTTACCAAAACCATATAATATGAGGTCAGACCTTAAGCATTTCAATTTGTATGCAATCAGGCAGGCCCTTGTACTACATAGTTTGGTAAATCTGAAGACAAAAATTTACTGGTGTGTATGGGGCTTTAGCGTGAACCTTATCCACTCAAGAATCTAGGTGCATTTAAATCCCCTGTGTGTGCAGCTCTGCATGAAAGCTTAAAAGTGTTCCTAAACCCAGGAGCCTGCATTCACTATATCTGGTCTCCCCAGGGAGTCTGCATTCACTATATCTGGCCTCCCCAGGGAGCCTGCAGTCACTATATCTGGCCTCCCCAGGGAGCCTGCAGTCACTATATCTGGTCTTCCTAGGACCCTGCAGTCACTATATCTGGTCTCCCCAGGAGCCTGCATTCACTATATCTGGTTTCCCCAGGAGCTTGCATTCACTATATCTGGTCTCCCCAGGGAGCCTGCATTCACTATATCTGGTCTCCCCAGGGAGCCTGCATTCACTATATCTGGTCTCCCCAGGAGCCTGCATTCACTATATCTGGTCTCCCCAGGGAGCCTGCATTCACTATATCTGGTCTCCCCAGGAGCCTGCATTCACTATATCTGGTCTCCCCAGGGAGCCTGCATTCACTATATCTGGTCTCCCCAGGAGCCTGCATTCACTATATCTGGTCTCCCCAGGAGCCTGCATTCACTATATCTTCGTCTTTCCAGAACCTTGCATTCACTATATCTGGTCTCCCCAGGACCCTGCATTCACTATATCTGATCTTCCCAGGACTCTGCATTCACTATATCTGGTCTCCCCAGGGAGCCTGCATTCAGAGGCGGCTCTCTAATTAGGCAAATTAGGCGATGGCCTAAGGCCTCGCCCTCTCAGGGGCCTCGCCGTCGCCTAGTTTGCATAAAGAGCCGCCTCTGCTATCCTCCTGCATCAATCTAGTACAGTCAGCGCAGCGCAGCGGAGCTTCGTGCCCGCCTCGTTCAGTTTACAAACAGTCCTCCTCTCTGCTCTGTAAGACCACGCCCCATCCGATCACTGCCCAGTCTCCACTGCTTTCAATAAAAGTCCATTGGAACAGCCGGCAGAGACACACACAGAGACCGACAACTGCCCCGCCCCTCACCCCCCCCTCAACCAGCAAATGCTGTCCGTCCCTTGATTTGATATCTTCTTGTGCAAGGGCCGGGCACAGCTAGCCTAGCACCTCAGTAGGATCGCGAGTCCACCCTCCTTCCAGGGCGGGGCTTCTGTGGTGGAGGCGGAGTCAATGCCAGTTCACTCGCTGTAGCCTGTCTGTGTGCAGCCTACTGACCGCTGAGCTGAGGATGTGCTGACTGAGCTGGGAGGGGACAGAGCCACTATGTGTGAGGTACATGTGACTGGGAGTGTGTGTGCATGTCACTAGGGGGTTGAATGTGTGATTAGGGGGGTGTGCATGTCACTAGGGGGGGTGTGCATGTCACTAGGGGGGTGAACATGTGATTAGGGGGAGTGAACATGTGATTGGGGGGTGTGCATGTCACTAGGGGGTGTGTGCATGTGATTAGAGGGGGGTGTGCATGTGATTAGGGGGGTGAGCATGTGATTGGGGGGTGTGCATGTCACTATGGGGGGTGTGCATGTCACTAGGGGGGTGAACATGTGATTGGGGGGTGTGCATGTCACTAGGTGGGTGAACATGTGATTGGGGGGTGTGCATGTCACTAGGGGGTGTGCATGTGATTAGGGGGAGTGAACATGTGATTGGGGGTGTGCATGTCACTAGGGGGGTGTGCATGTGATTAGGGGGGTAAACGTGTGATTGGGGGTGTGCATGTCACTAGGGGGGTGTGCATGTGATTAGGGGGTAAACATGTGATTGGGGGGTGTGCATGTCACTAGGGGGGTGTGCATGTGATTAGGGGGGTGAACATGTGATTGGGGGGTGTGCATGTCACTAGGGGGGGGGTGTGCATGTCACTAGGGGGGTGAACATGTGATTAGGGGGAGTGAACATGTGATTGGGGGGTGTGCATGTCACTAGGGGAAGTGAACATGTGATTGGGGGGTGTGCATGTGACTGGGGGGTGTGTGCATGTGACTGGTGGGGTACATGCGACTGGGGGGTACATGCGACTGGGGGGTGTGTGCATGTGACAGGGGGGGTACATGCGAGTAGGGAGGTACATGCAACTTGGGGGGTGTGCATGTGACTAGGGGGGTACATGCGACTGGGGGTGTGTGTTCATGTCACCAGGGGGGTGAGCATGTGACTGGGGGGGTACATGCGACTAAGGGTGTGTGTGTGCATGATACTGGGGGATGTGTGCATGTGACTGGGGGGGTGTGCATGTCACCGAGGGGTGTGTGAATGTGACTGGGGGTGTGTGTGAATGTGACTAGGGGGGTGTGCATGCGATGGGGGGTGTGTATGTGACTGGGGGGGTGTGCATGTCACCGGGGGGTGTGTGAATGTGACTGGGTGATGTGCATGTGACTAGGGGGTGTGCATGCGATGGGGAGTGCCTATGTGACTGGGGGGGTACATGCGGCTGGTGGTGTGTGCGTATGTAACGGGGGGGTGTGCATGTAACTAGGGGGGTGTGCATATGTGACTGAGAGGGGTGTGTGCATGTGACTGAGGGGGGGTGTGTGCATGTGACTGGGGGGGTGTGTGCTAGGGTTGCCACCTCATCCCTTTAAACCTGAACACATATGAATTACACGGGTTCTGAGGCTAATTTAATGCAGATGAGGCACCAAGTGAGTTTAATTACCACCTTAATCAGCCACAGAACCTGTGTAATTAATATGTGTTTGGGTTTGCAGGGGTCTCAAACTGGCGGCCCTCCAGCTGTTGCAAAACTACAAGTCCCATGAGGCATTGCAAGGCTGACAGTTACAAGCATGACTCCCACAGGCAGAGGCATGATGGGACTTGTAGTTTTGCAACAGCTGGAGGGCCGCCAGTTTGAGACCCCTGGTTTAAAGGGATGAGGTGGCAACCCTAGTGTGTGCATGGGACTAGGGGGGTGTGTGCATGCGATGGGGGGTGCGTATGTGACTGTGGGGGGTGTGTGCATGTATATGGGGGGGTGTGCATGTGACTGGGTGGTGTGCATGTGACTGGGTGGTGTGCATGTGACTGGGTGGTGTGCATGTGATTGGGGGGGGTGTGCATGTGATTGGGGGGGGTGTGCATGTGACTGGGGGTGTGTGCATGTGACTAGGGGGGTGTGTGCATGTGACTAGGGGGGTGTGTGCATGTGACTAGGGGGGTGTGTGCATGTGACTAGGGGGGTGTGTGCATGTGACTAGGGGGGTGTGTGCATGTGACTAGGGGGGTGTGCATGTGATGGGGGTGTACATGCGACTGGTGGTGTGCGTATGTGACTGGGGGGTGTACATGCGACTGGTGGTGTGCGTATGTGACTGGGGGGTGTACATGCGACTGGTGGTGTGCGTATGTGACTGGGGGGTACATGAGACTGCGGGAGTGTGCATGTGACTGAGGGGGGTGTGTGCATGTGACTGGGGGGGTGTATGCGACGGGGTGTGCATATGCAACGGGGGTGTGAATGCATGTGACTAGAGGGGTGTGCATGCAACGGGGGGGGGTACATGTGACTGGGGTTTACAGTCAGGTCTGCTCAGCCCTCTGTCAGTGTCCCAGTGTGCCTGCCTGTGATTGACAACCTGGGTCCCCCTGACCTGACTCCACCCACCCTCATCTTCAGCCACCCAGGGCTCCACTGCGGTGGTCAGGAGGTCCCAGCTCAGTCCAGTGCCGATCCTCAGCCATGGTGGGCAAGGTGCTCTTCATTCTGTGTTGGCACTGCTCATGATCGGCTTCTCTGCGGCTATCTCCCACCAGGAGCTCTTCCACTATGAGGAGTCCGAGGGAACCTACTGCTGCCCAACAGGGATGATGAGACCTCCGAGGTGGTGAAATTTTCGCACAGCCCCTCCTCTTCTATAAGGCCGAGTTCAAGAAGCTCTATGTGAGTACAGCACCGAGAGAGACAGAGCACTGACACCATCACTGAGAGAGACAGAGAACTGAGAGAGACAGAGTACTGACACCATCACCGAGAGAGACAGAGTACTGACACCATCACCGAGAGAGACAGAGTGCTGACACCATCACCGAGAGAGACAGAGTGCTGACACCATCACCGAGAGAGACAGAGAGCTGACACCATCACCGAAAGAGACAGAGCACTTACACCAGCACCGAGAGAGACAGAGCACTGACACCAGCACCGAGAGAGACAGAGCACTGACACCAGCACCGAGAGAGACAGAGCACTGACACCAGCACCGAGAGAGACAGAGCACTGACACCAGCACCGAGAGAGACAGAGCACTGACACCAGCACCGAGAGAGACAGAGCACTGACACCAGCACCGAGAGAGACAGAGCACTGACACCAGCACCGAGAGAGACAGAGCACTGACACCAGCACCGAGAGAGACAGAGCACTGACACCAGCACCGAGAGAGACAGAGCACTGACACCAGCACCGAGAGAGACAGAGCACTGACACCAGCACCGAGAGAGACAGAGCACTGACACCAGCACCGAGAGAGACAGAGCACTGACACCAGCACCGAGAGAGACAGAGCACTGACACCAGCACCGAGAGAGACAGAGCACTGACACCAGCACCGAGAGAGACAGAGCACGGACACCAGCACCGAGAGAGACAGAGCACGGACACCAGCACCGAGAGAGACAGAGCACGGACACCAGCACCGAGAGAGACAGAGCACGGACACCAGCACCGAGAGAGACAGAGCACGGACACCAGCACCGAGAGAGACAGAGCACGGACACCAGCACCGAGAGAGACAGAGCACGGACACCAGCACCGAGAGAGACAGAGCACGGACACCAGCACCGAGAGAGACAGAGCACGGACACCAGCACCGAGAGAGACAGAGCACGGACACCAGCACCGAGAGAGACAGAGCACGGACACCAGCACCGAGAGAGACAGAGCACGGACACCATCACCGAGAGAGACAGAGCACGGACACCATCACCGAGAGAGACAGAGCACGGACACCATCACCGAGAGAGACAGAGCACGGACACCATCACCGAGAGAGACAGAGCACGGACACCATCACCGAGAGAGACAGAGCACGGACACCATCACCGAGAGAGACAGAGCACGGACACCAGCACCGAGAGAGACAGAGCACGGACACCATCACCGAGAGAGACAGAGCACGGACACCATCACCGAGAGAGACAGAGCACGGACACCATCACCGAGAGAGACAGAGCACGGACACCATCACCGAGAGAGACAGAGCACGGACACCATCACCGAGAGAGACAGAGCACGGACACCATCACCGAGAGAGACAGAGCACGGACACCATCACCGAGAGAGACAGAGCACGGACACCATCACCGAGAGAGACAGAGCACGGACACCATCACCGAGAGAGACAGAGCACGGACACCATCACCGAGAGAGACAGAGCACGGACACCATCACCGAGAGAGACAGAGCACGGACACCATCACCGAGAGAGACAGAGCACGGACACCATCACCGAGAGAGACAGAGCACGGACACCATCACCGAGAGAGACAGAGCACGGACACCAGCACCGAGAGAGACAAAGCACGGACACCAGCACCGAGAGAGACAGAGCACGGACACCAGCACCGAGAGAGACAGAGCACGGACACCAGCACCGAGAGAGACAGAGCACGGACACCAGCACCGAGAGAGACAGAGCACGGACACCAGCACCGAGAGAGACAGAGCACGGACACCAGCACCGAGAGAGACAGAGCACGGACACCAGCACCGAGATGGAGTGCCCCGACACCAGTACTGAGAGCATACCAGCACTGACACCAGTACTCTTAATGCAATTCAATTTTATTGCTTGAATTATTTTTTCCCTTATGGACGTGAGTGGGGCCTCATGTCTAAGTTATGCCTAAGGCCTCACAAAGCCTAGAGCCGCCTCTGCCTGCATTCACTATATCTGGTCTCCCCAGGAGCCTGCATTCACTATATCTTCGTCTTTCCAGAACCTTGCATTCACTATATCTGGTCTCCCCAGGACCCTGCATTCACTATATCTGGCCTCCCTAGGAGCCTGCATTCACTATATCTGGTCTCCTCAGGAGCCTGCATTCACTATATCTGGTCTTCCCAGGACTCTGCATTCACTATATCTGGCCTCCCTAGGAGCCTGCATTCACTATATCTCATCTCCTCAGGAGCCTGCATTCACTATATCTGGTCTCCCCAGGAGCCTGCATTCACTATATCTGGTCTCTCTAGGAGCCTGCATTCACTATATTTGGTCTCCCCAGGAGCCTGCATTCACTATATCTGGTCTCCCCAGGACCCTGCATTCACTATATCTGGTCTCCCCAGGACCCTGCATTCACTATATCTGGTCTCCCCAGGACCCTGCATTCACTATATCTTCGTCTTTCCAGAACCCTGCATTCACTATATCTGGTCTCCCCAGGAGCTTGCATTCACTATATCTGGTCTCCCCAGGAGCTTGCATTCACTATATCTGGTCTCCCCCCCAGGACCCTGCATTCACTATATCTGGTCTCCCCCCAGGACCCTGCATTCACTATATCTGGTCTCCCCCCAGGACCCTGCATTCACTATATCTGGTCTCCCCCCAGGACCCTGCATTCACTATATCTGGTCTCCCCCCAGGACCCTGCATTCACTATATCTGGTCTCCCCCCAGGACCCTGCATTCACTATATCTTCGTCTTTCCAGAACCCTGCATTCAGTATATCTGGTCTCCCCAGGACCCTGCAGTCACTATATCTGGGCTTCCCAGGACCCTGCAGTCACTATATCTGGGCTTCCCAGGACCCTGCAGTCACTATATCTGGGCTTCCCAGGACCCTGCAGTCACTATATCTGGGCTTCCCAGGACCCTGCAGTCACTATATCTGGTCTCCCCCCAGGGGACAGAGCAGGAAGACTGTGGAGTAAGGCAGGCCATACATTATGCAGATTTGTGCAGGAGAGCCAACCTGCCGCCGTATAACTGCTGTCAATCAAGCGCAGTGAGGAAGTGGGAGGCGGGGCTAAGTCCCACTATGTAAGTCTGTGGAGCGTGACTCCATCGATACAAAGATGGCTTGCTATGGGGACTTCCGAAGAAGAGGAGCCAGGGTCACCAGCGGGGAACCCGAGAAGAGGAGGGTCGGGGCTGCTCTGTGCAAAACCTTTACACAGAGCAGGCGAGTATAAACACGTTTGTTATTTTAACCACTTGCTGCCGGCCGAACGCACATACGAGGCCTCTCAGGGAGTGGGCCTTCATGCCGAGCTGTCACCTATATGTGGCCTTGTGTAAGCATGAAACTGTGCTAAGAGACAACAGTGATCTTGCGGCGAATCCACTGCAGAAATCACTCTTATCGGAAAGCGGACCGCCGGCCCGAAGAAGAGGATACGGGGGTTATGGCAGTTAGCTGCTGCCATAACGATATTCCTCTTCAAAGTTAGGATGCATATCGGCGCGCGGCGGTCCGTAAGTGGTTAAGCCAAAACAAAGGCAGGTAACTATAAATAAACAAGCCAATTATTTTAGGCACTTTTATTTTTTGACCCCCCCCCCCCCTTTAGGCTGCAAAGGCAACAGATGGGGGTGTTCACAGGCTGTAGTCACAACACTGTGCTCTGCTTCGCACCCACAGCAAATATTATCCCCCCCCCCCCCGGTGTGTTTGTCGGACAGCTCCGTCGTCAGACGATTCAAGCAAATGGAGACGCATCAAAAACAACCTGCAACGCCATATTTGGAATTCAGCTTTAAAAATGACACTAAGACCCCTTTCACACGGGGGCCGCCCGTGCGTTAGCGGTAAAGCGCCGCTCGTTTTAGCGGCACTTTAAGCGATTTTTTGGCCTCTAGCTGGCTGCTTTTAACCCCAAAGAAGGGGTTAAAAACGCCCGTGTTGCGGCGCTTCGGAAGCACTGCCTATTCATTGCAATGGGCAGGGGCGTTTTGGGAGCACTGTGCGCAGGGTTCCCAAACCGCCCCAAAGATGCTGCTTGCAGGACTTTTTCTAACGTCCCGGAAGCGCAGCGCCCCCCCCCCAATGTGAAAGCACTCGGGCGGCATGGGAGGCAGTTCTCAGGCGCTATTTCTAGCGCTAAAACTGCCTCAGTGTGAAGGGGGTCTAAGATGTCGCAGCTCGTTGGGCGATTTTAGCGATTGAGTCAACTTATAATAAATATAGTAATGTAATAATTGTAAAACCATATTGTTTTTTTTTTTTTTCCTTCCGTTAACAGCACACAATTACAAGGAGTCGCAGTGTCAGGCCGAGTTTCAAGAAATGCGGATTTGTTGTTCGAAACTAGTCAACCAAAAGTCATTGTGCTGCTCCGGCTTTTCCGACCAGAAAACAAGCGATGGAAAAACCGACAGTGAGACAATCGAGGAAGAACTCCGCTAGACAAGTTCTGTATTGTACAGAGAGGGGTGGATGTGATTATTTATGATGAAGCACAATGGAAGACTAAATATATTTTCTACGTATATAATAAAAAAAAAAAATGGTTTAGAACCTGTTACATTGTGTCGTTTATGAAATGTATAGATTTTTTTTTTTTTACCAGCGTTTGTGTCTGCCATGTCTATACAATGAAATCTCATCTAAAGCCGCCTATAGATGGATGGAAATTTCTCCAGTTGAGCGAGGACCAGCCGAATTTTGATCCATCTACGGCCGTTCCCATCCATAGCTGCGACTGCTGAAAAACTTTAGTTGATCAGTGGCTGCAGATCAGTGTATTCTGACAGATGAGAAATACTTGACATCCGCCTTCTCCTAGGGCAGGGGTCTCCAAACCTTCTAAACAAAAAGGGCCAGTTTTCCATTCTTCAGAAGGGACAGACTGTGGCCAATGGGAATAGACAATGTCCTGGTGTCAGTGCATTGTTATTATCATTAGGGGAAAGGATAGCGCCCAGTCATTGGCGGCAGTGGGAGGGATAGCCCCCCCCGTCATTGGCGGCAGTGAGAGGGATAGCCCCCCCCCCCCGTCATTGGCGGCAGTGAGAGGGATAGCCCGCCCCCCCCCCCCCGTCACTGGCGGCAGTGAGAGGGATAGCCCACCCCCCCCCCCATTGGCGGCAGTGGGAGGGATAGCGCCCCCCCCGTCATTGGCGGCAGTGGGAGGGATAGCCCCCCCCCCGTCATTGGCGGCAGTGGGAGGGATAGCCCCCCCCCCGTCATTGGCGGCAGTGGGAGGGATAGCCCCCCCCCGTCATTGGCGGCAGTGGGAGGGATAGCCCCCCCCCCGTCATTGGCGGCAGTGGGAGGGATAGCCCCCCCCCCGTCATTGGCGGCAGTGGGAGGGATAGCCCCCCCCGTCATTGGCGGCAGTGGGAGGGATAGCCCCCCCCCGTCATTGGCGGCAGTGGGAGGGATAGCCCCCCCCCCCCCCCCGTCATTGGCGGCAGTGGGAGGGATAGCCCCCCCCCCCCCCCGTCATTGGCGGCAGTGGGAGGGATAGCCCCCCCCCCCCCGTCATTGGCGGCAGTGGGAGGGATAGCCCCCCCCCCCCCCCGTCATTGGACCATAAAAAACACAGGCGGCTGTGCATGTACCCCAATGCAGTAAAAAGGGCCTCTACCGGCCACTTTATTATTAGGTACACCTGTTCATGTTCAATTGCTTGGTAACACAAGATTGCTAATCAGCCAATCACGTGGCAGCAACTCAATGCATTTAGGCATCTAGACGTGGTGAAGACGACGTGCTGAAGTTCAAACCGACCATCAGAATGGGGATTTAAGTGACTTTGAAAGTGGCATGGTGGTTGGTGCCAGACGGGCTGGTCTGAGTATTTAAAAAAAAAAAAAAAAAAAACCAAACACTTCTGATCTACTGGGGGTTTTCACAACCATCTCTCGGGGGTTTACAGAGACTGGTGGGGAAAAAAAAAATATCCAGTGAGCGGCAGTTGTGTGGAGGAAAATGCCTTGTTGAGGTCAGAGGAGAATGGGCAGACTGGATC
This sequence comes from Lithobates clamitans, assembly GCA_037952925.1. Lineage (NCBI taxonomy): Eukaryota > Metazoa > Chordata > Amphibia > Anura > Ranidae > Lithobates > Lithobates clamitans. The sequence continues at coordinate 112,747 of JBBGZY010003016.1, read as the reverse complement.
CAGGCGATAGAAAGGCAACAGTAACTCAAATAACCCCTCGTTACATCCAAGGTATGTAATATCTCTGAACGCACAACACAACCAACCTTGAAGCAGATGGGCTACAGCGGCAGAAGACCACACCGGGTGCCACTCCTGTCAGCTAAGAACAGGAAACTGAGGCTACAATTGGCACAGGATCACCAAAATTGGACAATAGAAGATTGGAAAAAACATTGCCTGGTCTGATGAGTCTGGATTTCGGCTCCGACATTCAGATGGTGGGGTCAGAATTTGGCGCATGGATCCATCCTGCCTTGTATCACCGGTTCAGGCTGGTGGTGGGGGTGTAATGGTGGGGGGGGGGGGGGGGTATTTTCTTGGCACACTTTGGGCCCCTTAGTACCAATTGGGCATTGTATAGATGCCACGGCCTACCTGAGTATTGTTGCTGACCATGTCCATCCCTTTATGACTACAGTGTACACATCTTCTGATGGCTCCTTCCAGAAGGATAATGCTCCATGTCACAAAGCTCCAATCATCTCACCACTGGACAATGAGGTCCCTGTCCTCCAATGGTCTCCACACTCACCAGATCTCCATCCAATAGGGCAGCGGTTCTCAACCCTCAGTCCTCAAGTACCTCCCCCAAGAGGCCATGGTTTGGGAACTTCCCTTAGATAAAATAGCTCTCATCAATACAATGTCATTGATATTGATTAAAAGCAGCTTTGCAAAGTAAAGGAAAACCTGACAACATGGCCCGTTGGGGGTACTTAAGGACCGAGGTTGATGACCACTGCCATAGAGCACCTTTGGGATGTGGTAGAACAGGAGACTGACATTCATGGATGTGCAGCCGACAAATCTGCAGCAACTGTGTGATGCTATCAGGTCACTATGGAGCAAAATCTGAGGAATGTTTCCAACTCCTTGTTGTATCTATTCCACCAAGAATGAAGACCAAAGGGGTCCAACCCGGGACTAGCAAGGTGGACCTAATAAAGTGGCCGGTGAGTGTAAATTGGCCCGCTCAGGGTTAGGATTTCATCCCAGGTGGTGTAGCCGTTTTACTACACACAAAAGGTTACATAAAATTTTTATAACCCTAAGAAATAAGACCAAAAAACATTTTAAACTTTAGTAATTTTTACTAAAATATGCAAGAAAAACCATTGCAGGTGAACTTTTATGGTACATGGGTCAAAACGTAAGAGAGCTTATTGTAATCCCAATCTTAAAAAATGGAAAAAAAAAAAAATAAAAAAAAAATATGGGGAGCGATGGGGGGGGGGGGGGAGGAGACTGTACAATCCTTAAAACAGGACAATGAGTTCTATCAAGGCCTTGGCAGTACAGGACCTGGATATGCCGTCCACCATTGTGAACTCCGTTATAAAGTCCAATCAGTCCTCTTCTCTGTGTTTCTTCTTTTTCTTCTTCGCACTTTTGCTTACCTAATAGAAAAAAAAAAAAATTAGGACCATAAGATTCCAAAGTTTTAAGAGGCCCCGTCATATGACCGTTCTTGGTGCTGCCCCTCCAGCATAGTAGACCATCCTCTCTGCAGACTCTACCCATTAGGCCACCACCACTGATCCTAGACCAGCGATTGGCAGCTTAGGCCTGAGCACTGGCCCATAGAGGACCCAACCTCCCCGCTATATACCCAAAAGGGCCCTCTGCTCCATTAAGAGCTCAGCAAGCATCCTGGAGCTTTATTTTTTTTTACCCCCCCCTCATTCCTTCAGGCACCATAGAATGTCCCAGTAATTACCTTTGCAGAGTCTGACATCACTTGTTCCTCTTCTTGCGATTCTTGGTGCTTTTTCTTCTTTTTCTTTTTCACCACAGTGCTTTCATCACCCTCCTCTGGCTCCTCCTGCAAGATTAAAAAAAAAAATAAAAAAAATTATGCAATCTGAGTGCTGGAGAACAATGTGGCCCATTTTGGAACATACTGATAACCAAACTGCGACAGTCCGCGTTACTGCAGGCAGCAGAGCCCAGTTCCATACAAATCAAAACCAATGCTAATACTAATCAAGAACTAATAAATAAATAATAAGAGCTAATACTAATAAAGAAGAAGTATTAATGCTAATACTTTTATCAAGAACACCCAGTGTGTAATTTAAAGTCCTTCTACAGGCTGAAGGTTTTTTTTTTTTTTTTTACCTTAATGCAGGGGTATGCAACTTGGGGGCCCTCCAGCTGTTGCAGAACTACAAGTTCCATCATAGTTATAGTTAGTAAGGTTGAATAAAGACACCAGTCAAACCTGAGTGATTGTGGGTGCGTGTCTACAGTCATCCCTATTTTTATGCAAGGTACCCATATAGCCCGCCAATTCATGCAGCACTCCACACATACATCGTACACCCACATTGGTCCCTACCCATCATGCCTCTGGGAGCAATAACTGGCAGCCTTGCAATGCCTCATGGGAAATGTAGTTCAATAGCTTGAGGACCCCAGAGGTTGCCTACCCCTGCTTAATACCCTTCGGAGTGCACACACCCACCCCCGCCCCCCCATACTTAACTGAACACGATCTAGCAATGTGCATCAGAGCAGCAGCTCTCCCTTCCTTTTTGGCTCAGAGAAAGCTGCAGGAGCCATTGGCTCCCACTACCGTCAATCACAGTTGGGGGAAGGGCTGAGCTCTGTGCGTCTATAGACAATCAGCTTGGGACCAACCCTGTACAAGTACCCCCAAATAAGCAGCTTGGCTATAGTGAGCACTCAGCAGGAAGAGAAGGGCCAGGGCTGCTCTGTGCAAAACCATTGCACAGAGCAGGTAAGCATAACATGTTTGCTGAGGGTTTACAATCACATTAAAACAAAAAAAAAAAACTTGGCTTTAAAGCGGAGCTCCAGGCCCCCCCACCCCCCCAAAAAAATGTAAAAAGTCAACAGCTACAAATACTGTAGCTTCTGACTTATTAGGACACTTGTCCAGGGAGCCTGTGATGTCGGCACCCCAAGCTGATCCGACCATCGGCTTGCGGGTGCTGCCTACGACTGGCAGTGATGCCTTTCAGCCTGGCGGAGTGGGAAGGCGGAACGGGGCCCATGAGGTCTCCTGGAAGAGAGGAAGGGTACCCATCAAAAACCAGGTACCCACTACTCCCCCCTGAAAAGATGCCAAATGTAGCACCAGAGGAGGTGAAAGGAGGGGAGGCAGATAAGCAGAGCTTCAACTTTTGAGTGGAACTCCGCTTTATCCACTTCCCTACTGGACACTTTCACCCCGTTCCTGCCCAGGCCATTTCAGCGCTGTCACACTGAATGACAACTGCGCAGTCATTTAACACTGTACCCAAAATCTAGCTTTTGGGTCGTATTTAATCACCACTGGAGAATGAATAAACACACTCCTTTTGGCACGGTAGGCAAGTGGTGGAGAGAAATCTGAGCTGCAATTTTCACAGATGTACTTTGCTATAAAAGGTTTCAGATTTTTACCTTGATTGCCACTTCCTCTTCTTCGGCTGGCGCCTCCTCAGCCTGCTTTTTCTGGAAGACACAGGACACGATTCATGGAGTTATACGGGTGCCATCAATATTCTGACACCCCATTCCCCCAGCTAGGTTTGTACATTAAAGCATCTCATAAAGTTGTTCTACAAGTGCACTGGAGGGGAAGAAGAAGAAAGAAGAAAGAAGAAAGAAGAAAGAAGAAAGAAGAAAGAAGAAAGAAGAAAGAAGGAAGAAGAAAGAAGGAAGAAGAAAGAAGAAAGAAGAAAGAAAGAAGGAAGAAGAAGAAGAAGAAAGAAGGAAGAAGAAGAAAGAAGGAAGAAGAAGAAGAAAGAAGGAAGAAGAAGAAAGAAAGAAGAAAGAAAGAAGAAAGAAAGAAGAAAGAAGAAAGAAGAAGAAAGAAGAAAGAAGACTGCCACAAGCTTGTCCCAGGTGAGTTATCTTTTCACTGACAGGTGCCCTTTAGTCTGAAAGATGAGCTGTAAGAGGTTGGCCACTATATTGGCTGCGGATTACTTTGAAATTTTGGGTCGCCCCAATATTAAAATATGGCCTTAAATTCACAAATATGACAGAGGCAAGCTTTCAAAAATTATCGTATTACACAGTTCTTGGTTAAAAAAAAAAAAAAAAAACCCCACACAAAACACACTTACCTTTTTCTTTTTGGTAGGCTTTGGAGTTGCTGCTTCGCTGTCCGATTCACTTGCATGCTTTCTCTGCAAGAAGCAAAGTTTGTGTTTTAGCCTTTTTTTAATAAAAACTCTTCAGATTGTCTCTACAGTATTAGTTTTAGTCCCAGTATTAGTCCCATTAAAGTGACCCAACACAAACCATCCTATAACCAAGGATACATATAAAAGAATCTAAAAAAGGGAAGACCACCATGCACTGCTCAAAAACTATTAGCTCAGCTATGCCAAGAGCATGGATAGAGAAATCTCCACTGCCTGGCAGTCTATTCCCAGCAGCCATGCTCCTTAATACCCAAACAGTGGGGATGATTTACTAAAGCTGGGGTATGTAAATCTGCATAGAAACCAATCAGCTTCCAGGTCTTTTTTTTTGGTCAAAGGTTAATTGAACAAGCTGAAGTCAGAAGCTGATTGGTTACCGTGCACAGCTGCACCAGATTTTGCACTCTCCAATTTTAGTAAATCTACCCCAGTGACTGCATCTGATAAGCAGTCATTAATCGGCTGATAGTTTTCCACTCCACTTAGTTGGATGTGTAAACACATTTATTCAGCCTTGTGGTGCTTGCAGGGCCGCCCCCAAATCAAATTTCATTGGCATTTAAATGTTCTAAAGACTAAACATTATACAGCACTCCAGTCAATTATGTGAGCTACAAGCCTGACAGAGGAAGCACACTGCACCCCCCAATAGGCAGCAAGCGAGTTTATTTTGCAGGATGACTCCCCCATAATACCACAAGCAGATGAAAGGGGGATAACTTCCTGCGGGAATCAAGTCTGCGATATCACCGACACTTACCTTAGAAGGCGCAGGAGATTCTGGCGCAGGAGTTTCTGGTTTCGCCCTGGCACTGCAAAAATAAAATTTTATACACACATTAGTTTTGGTTTTAAAAAGAAACCAAACCTCTCCAAGTACCGGTCATCCTATTGGGGCTACACATTTAACTCAACCCCCCCCCCTCAATTACATACTTCCTTTGCTTCAAAGTAGCTGCCGCACAATTCATGCAACAAGTGTTTGTGCCCGGCTATTAGCTACCAGACCCAAGCAGTGCACCACAGGAGGAGCTTCTATGCTCCCTTCTACCCCAAAAAGTGCAGTGGCTGCAGCAGAAAGGAGGAGAGGATATCCGAGGGAGTCAGCTTGCAGGAGACCCACTTTACAACACTGCTGAGCAAATACCCCACGGACCACCCGTTACCCGTAATGCACACACCCCACGGACCACCCGTTACCCGTAATGCACACACCCCACGGACCACCCGTTACCCGTAATGCACACACCCCACGGACCACCCGTTACCCGTAATGCACACACCCCACGGACCACCCGTTACCCGTAATGCACACACCCCACGGACCACCCGTTACCCGTAATGCACACACCCCACGGACCACCCGTTACCCGTAATGCACACACCCCACGGACCACCCGTTACCCGTAATGCACACACCCCACGGACCACCCGTTACCCGTAATGCACACACCCCACGGACCACCCGTTACCCGTAATGCACACACCCCACGGACCACCCGTTACCCGTAATGCACACACCCCACGGACCACCCGTTACCCGTAATGCACACACCCCACGGACCACCCGTTACCCGTAATGCACACACCCCACGGACCACCCGTTACCCGTAATGCACACACCCCACGGACCACCCGTTACCCGTAATGCACACACCCCACGGACCACCCGTTTCCCGTAATGCACACACCCCATAGACCACCCGTTTTCCGTAATGCACACACCCCATAGACCACCCGTTTCCCGTAATGCACACACCCCATAGACCAGTGGTCATCAACCCTGTCCTCAGGGCCCACTAACAGGCCAGGTTTTATGTATTACCTTGGGGAGATGCAGACTAGAATACTGCAATCACTGAATAGCAAATGATATCACCTGTGATGCATTTCAGTTATCTTGCAAACCTGGCCTGTTGGTGGGCCCTGAGGACAGGGTTTATGACCACTGCCATAGACCACCCATTTCCCGTAATGCACACACCCCATGGACCACCCGTTTCCTGTAATGAACACTCAATGGACACCACGCATTACCTGTAATCAACATATTCATCCCGCCATTGATTTGGAGTATTTTCATTGGCTTTGCCGTGTTTGTCCAGCAGACCTTTCTGAATCATCATCTTCTTCTGACTTGCCTAGGAATAAAGTTAAATGTTGTTATAATTTCTTATCCGTGCACTTTGCTTCCTCTATGAATTGCTGCCATCTAACAAAGGCTAGTCCATTTCTACAAGAGCCATCAGTTATAGGGTGATAGATGAAAGTCGTCATTATCAAAGATTCACGGATCTGAATCTACATCATTTGGCTCAAACTGCTCTAGAGGAAAAAAAAAAAAAAAAAACCCAAACGGCAATTGTATTCCTACTTTTGTATGCCACAAAATGTCAAATTTATAGCCGTTTGAATTGTTTATACTTTTGAGAGATATAGATATAGATAACTGTGCCAGGAGAACATGCTCTCGGCACAGCTCCGTTTATCTTTAGGTGCGAATATATGCAGCCTCTTGCCGCTAAGGCCCACCCACCTAGAGGCCGCACATATGCAAACGGCTGGTGAGGCGTTAAAATGCAATCTATACACCACCCCTAATTGCAAAAAGTTTAGTCTCACCTTAGGACCCAGGCCCCACTTGCGAGGATAAATGTCCCTCTCCATAATGACGCGTTTAATCTTTGCTACAATACCATGGTCACACGTAGAGATCACTGCAGTCGTCATAAGGGCAGTAGCTGTATTCCATTAAAAAGTTTAAAAAAAAAAAAAAAAAAAGTTAGGAAAAAAAATAAATAAAAAGTCACATAAAAGTTGGTCTTCAGCATTGTGATCAGATAGCTCATTTCATCTTTACCACTTCAGGACATCTTGTCCAATCTTACCCGTGTGCACAATATACTGCAAAACGCAGCATATGTGCCAATAGGAAGAAGGGTTCTCAATTCCAAGGAATAAAAGAACAAGTCAAGTATGTCTGCAGGCTCGGAGAATGGATAAACTATGTCATCATTTCACAAAACACATGCAGTGAGGTTGCAAATATACGCAGTATGGCCAAAAGTTTGTAGACATCCCCTTCTGGTAAAGCTATAGCATACAAAAAAGACATCTTAGACAATTGCAGGCATCCAACTTTGTGGAAACAAGTCTAGGGAAGAACCTTTCCTGTTCTAGCACAGCTGTGCACCAAGCCAGCCCCATAAAGACATAGGAGTTTACTACACTGGAGAGCACAACATCTGGCTACCATGCAAAGCTGCACCAATCAACTTCAGCTTGTTCAATAAAGCTTTGATATAACAAAAAAAAAAAAAAAGGGAAGCCGATTCATTTGCATGCAGAGCCGCACCAGGATTTCGCAGTCTTAATAAATCTCCCCACTGTCTGACCAGTTTGGAGGAGACATTTGAGTGGCCTGACCTTAACCTCATGTATAAAAAAAACACTTTGGGATGGCACATTTCCTCCCACCAAAATGTTATTGAATCCTACTAAGCGATTGGTAACTTTTGGTTTATTGATTATCTCCACTAGGTTTCGGTCTAGGGGCACCTGGGGTTTCTTCCTCCTTTCTCACCACTTGCTTGGCCATCTCCTGCTACTCTTATGGCTCTCCTCTATTAGGTAGCCAAATTTTTCTGGAATTCACTACTGCACCTTAGTATGCTCTCATGCATGTGCTCCTTTGCCACCAAGTTGTGTAAAAATCCTTTACCTGTTCGATAGTGTCTTGATGTAATTTAGACAATCTTCACATGATCTATACCAGTGGTTCTCAACCCCATCCTCAAGTACCCACAACAGGCCATGTTTGCAGGTTTTCCTTCATCTTGCACAGGTGCTTTAAAATCAGAGACAATGGCTTGGTATTTTGGACAGCTATTTTATCTAAGAGAAATGCCCAAAACCTGGCCTGTTGGGGGTACTTGAGGACAGGGTTGAGAACTGATCTAGATTGTTAGACTTTAGGTTTTACCCTTCGATACACATGTATTGCAGGTCTATACATATGTACAATTCCTCACATTAAATAGCTGTGGTTACCGCTGTGCTACTTATTTTACTTTTTTGTCCATGCTGGTTTGTACCACTTTTTCCTGATTAAATACTTGAACGGGGAAATCTTTGGGATGATGCCAATTGTGAGCCAGGTCTTCTCGTCCAACATCAGAACCTGACCTCACAAATGTTATTTTGGCTGAATGAGCATGAATTTCCATAGACACCCTCCAAAATCTGGTGGAAAGCATTTACACAAGTGTGTGTGTGTGTGTGTGTGTCCATATTAATGCCTATGGTTTTGGTAAAGGATGTCCAAAAACATTTGGCCATATGGTATATATTATAAACCTAGGGGGAGATTTACTAAAACTGGTGCAACTGTGCATGGTAGCCAGCTTCTCACTCCAGCTTGTTCAAGTAAGCTGACAATAAAAACTGCACAGCTACACCAGTTTTACTAAATCTCCTCCCTAGTATAGTCAACTTACCAATGCAGATTGCCTCTCCTTTGGTTGTGACCACCACGATATCCTGATTTATTTCTATGCCATCTTCATATCTCAGAAGTCCAGGCAGCATGATCTTTGCCCCATAGCATATAGCATTAACCTGCATTAAATAGAAAACCACCATGAGAAGAAAAAAAAAAAAAAAAAAAAAAAAAAACCCTGGTCATTTGATGCCCATCTTCCATGTTCAATAAGACAAACTACAACTTATGGTAGGAGGAAAGAGAAAAATAAAAAAAAAAAAAAAAAAAAAGGAAGGAAGAAGAGAAGGAGGGAAAAAAAAAAAAAAAAAAAACCACAGGGAAGAGAAGAGAGAAGGTGGGGTAGGAACATTTTATTTATTTTTTCTTCATTAACAATAGTAATATTTTGTTTATTTTTCTTAAGCCCCGGTTCACACAGGGGCGGCACGACTTGCAGGTCGCCTCACCGAGGCGACCTGCACACGACTGCCACGCGACTTGCAAGATGACTTCTGTATAGAAGTCTATGCAAGTTGCCCCCAAAGTAGTACAGGAACCTTTTTCTAAGTCGGAGCGACTTGCGTCGCTCCTATTAGAACGGTTCCATTGTACAGAACGGGAGGCAATTTGTCAGGCGGCTAGGTCGCCTGACAAGTCACCCCTGTGTGAACCGGCACTAAAGGTTTTGTATTTTGGAAATTAAAAAAACAAAACACATTTGATGATCCAATAATACAACTACAGCTTACCGCACTGTCTTTCATAACAAGTCTTTTATGGGATACCATCAGCTTTTCCAGTGGAAAGATAACCCTACGAAGGTAGGTTTCATCTTTATTGTTGTCATATTGCCACTGAGCATCCAACACATCATGCATCGTAACAAGGTTATCCTAGATAAAAGATAAAACAAGCTTCAAATCTGATATTGATAACATTAAAAATTGATCATTAAGTTGTGTCAGCTCCAGGCAAGACCCAAAAATGGCCTAAAGTCCTGCAAGCTTGTTACTGTTCCAAAAGTTAACTAGCAGCCCCAGGGAGAAGCCTGCGGCTGAACTCAACGCTTTTGGGGTAAATAAGGTCAGATGTGGTGGTTACCTTCTCACCCATCACTCCCGAGCGAACCCTGCGCAGTTCCTGCATCTGTCCTCCAACCCCGAGCAGCAAGCCCATGTGGACGCAGAGAGTACGGATGTATGTTCCAGCTTCACAGCTTACCCAGAATATACCTTGGGAGTAACAAAAAAAAAAAAAAAAAAAAAAAAAGTTAGAACAAGGTTTTCACCAAATAATAAAATAATTTGGATTCCTAGCAATCAAAGCCATCAGTGATTGGGTGATAGATGATAGTCAACATCACAAGTTCATGAAAATCTAAACTCCATCATTTGGCTTAATGTATCAAAGCTTGCATGAATTTTCAAAGTATAAAAAAAAAGCAAACTGCTTGTCGTTTTCATTTTGGGATAGAGCAAGGGAGGGTTATAACCCCCCCTATCAAAATTTTTGCCATCTGTGTCCCATTGGAGATTGCCTTGAGGAATGCCCTTAATTTGCAGTGATTTTCCTTCACTTCCTGTTTGGCTATAGGAAAAGGAAGGGAAACCTTAGAGGACCCCCAAGTCACCAGAACTAATGTCCCTATTGGAAGAGATCCTTTATTACTTTTCTGGGGACAACCCAAAATTGAAGAAAAAAAAAAAAGGTAGAGTGTTGCATGACCATGCTATTGAAGTGGTTAAGGAGCCCCAGTCACCTTGTCCATTTAGAGTAAAGTGACAAATCTGTACATGGCCAGCACTCCCTTGATGCCAAGTATGAGGGAGCATGTGACATTTAAATCTAGCAACATAAAACACCACCAGAAGATGTCACCGATCCCTTTTCCTGATACCAGCCACTCTTGAATTTAATGCCACCTGTGACAGAAGCAGAAGACCTGCTGGCAGAGTAGAGGGGGCTCTTCCAACAAACTAACAGTTGCTACAACCAGTACCCCCCACATTAGTTTCCTGAACATTTACCTAGTCGACGCTCCGGATCATATTCCACGAGTTTGCTCTCGTAAATTGTTCTCACACGCAGCTGTCTTTTCACAGCAGCTATTAGCGGAGGTCGCTGAAAGAGGGCGCCGGTGAGAGTCTCCAGAGCCTGGATACAAATGGGACAAAAAAAAAAAAAAAAAAAAAAAAAGTAAATTAAAAAAAGATTAGGAAAAAAAAAAAAACAAAACCACACCACACACTTTCCGTTAATACTCATTATACATCTCCAGCATTTATCAGACAGTTAGCCTCTTCTTGACCATAGGCCATATTCTCCTGCTCCTTTGCTCACCCATGGTCCCCGTCACGCTGCAAAACGCAACGCAACAAGTTCCAGAGTGAAGAGCGCACCCGGGTTCCGGGTTCAGAGAAAGCCATAGACTCAGAGAATGGATAAACTGTGTCATCATGTGTACTGGAGGCTTGAAAACAGCCATGAAAATACAGGAAAAAACACTGTCAAGCTCCTTACCCGTGCAAGCTGCTGCTCGCTCTCCAGAGCATTGTGAAGTCGCACGATACCAACATATTCTTTGCCTAGGAACCAGAAAGGGAGATTTAACCACTTGATCTCTGGAAGATTTAAACACCCTTCATGACCAGGCCATTTTTGTGATACGGCACGGTGTTACTTTGACAATTGTGTGTGGTCATTTAGGCAACACAATACCCAAATAAAATGGTCATTTTTTTCCCCCCACAAATAGATATCTTTTGACGGCATTTGATCATCTCTGCAGTTTAATAAAAAACAAACAAAAAAAAAAAAACAAACATCAATTTAGGCCAATATGAGAACATTATAGTGTCTACAAACTATGGGATAAAATTATGGATTTTCTTTTAAATACTAGTAATGGCGACGATCAGCAACCTATAGCAGGACTGCGACATTGCGGCGGACAATCTGACATTTGATTGTGGGAATCAGTGACACCAATACAGTGATCGGTGCTAAAAATATGCACCGTCACTGCACTAATGACACTGGCTGGGAAGGGGTTAGTGTTTTAACTGTGCCTAGCCAGTGTTTGTGTACTGTATTGTGCTGCTTTTACTAGAGGTTAGAGATGGATTCTAGCTCCTGCTTTGCAGGAACACAGAATCCACCCCCCCCCAGTCAGAACTGAGATCTGCCTTGTTTACAGATCCCCGTTCTGTGTGTCACAGACGATCAGCGGGTGCCGGAGGACATGAGAGGAGCCGGGACCCGCAGATCGGCTTCTGCTGTGCCAAGAGCCTGCCACTCCCTCCACAGCCCAGCATTTTTAGTTTGGTACCCACCATAAAAAAAACCTCTCACCTGCACTCTGCTGCGATTTGACAAGCCGAGTTGCGCGGTCGATGCAGACAATTAAACAGCCCGTCACCTTCGGGTCCAACGTTCCGCTGTGACCCGTTTTCTCCACGCGTAGAATTCGGCGGATCCACGCCACAACCTCGTGCGATGATGGATTGGCTGGTTTGTCAAGGTTTATAAATCCTGTTCTGAGCAGTAAAGGAACCCGAGGTGAATACCAAGTGAAACATTCAAAAAGGAAGACATACCTCAGATAAAAGGCCGATTAAAACAGTCCCAAGAGCCACATGAAGTCCTGGCGAGATCACTTCAGGCTGGCCGAATATGCAGGTACAGCCATGTAAAAATAGGCGCTTATACTGTAATACACGGTCTCTCCCGGCTCCGCACATGCTCAGTTTCCCTCTATTTTTCGGCATTGTGCTGAAAATGCAGAGCCCGACCTGCTGACGGCCTAAAGATTTACTGCTGCTTAGGGCCTCGGAAAAATGGCCCCTTCCAGCAATAAGAAACAGAGCAATGCTGGAGGCAATTTACAGCACACGCCAATTTTGGTAGCCAAGTTCTTAATGTGGGATGTATGTTCCTTGCTAAAGAACATTTACCAAGTTATGGGTAAAGTTCCACTTTAAGACTATGGTGTTCTGTTCACATTTCTTGGTTGTAATATTATATGCAACTGTTGCCTTGGGGGGGCAGGGCACCTACCTATACCTGAAAAGCAGCCATCAAAAGTCCCTGACCTTATATGCCTGAAATACCCGGCCATTCCGTTTAACAGTTCCAGGACTTGCCATCTTTATTTGAATATCTTAAAGGATTAAAGATGGCCGCCTACAGTGGAAACCCCCCCCCTCCCAATATATTCTTCAAAAGCAGGCTCTTCCATATTTATATGATATGGGAATCACAGCTTTGAACCTGCGCGATCTCTCTGCTTCATCGTTTTATGCAATTACACAAACATGTGTAGACCTGTTATGTTCCGTAAAAAGCTTTAACCACTTCAATACCGGGCATTTTCACCCCCCTTCCTGCCCAGGCCATTTTTTCAGCGCTGTCCCAATTTGAATGACAAATGCGCGGTCATGCGACACTACCCAAATGAAATTTTTCTCATTCCCCCCTAAATAGAGCTTTCTTTTGGTGGTATTTGATCACCTCTGCGGTTTTTTTTTATTTTTAAAGACACAGCGGGTGCCATTTCCTCCCGCCACTGTCAAATGAGGGGAGGGGCCGCGAGGCCAAATTGCAGCTCGGCATCTGAATTGACAGAGCTGTGGCTCGAGTGCCCCATAGCAAGCAGCTTGGCAGGAAGGAGGGGCCCAGGAGCGCTGGCGGGGGACCCGAGTAGAGGAGGATCTGGGCTGCTCTGTGCAAAACCATTATAGAGGGGGAGGGAGAGAGAGATATATCACACTTTAGTATCACTTTAAAAAGCTATTACAACTGCATCTCTGTCAGATTGATTTACAGCAGCAAGAGAGGTTGGGGCTTTTAAAGAACCCACGAGGTTAGGAATATGTAAACTGCCCGTAGTGCCATGTTCTGGGACTGTTAACCTGTCTGGTGGATCAGTCATAAAAAGCAGGTATGCAGCAAATAATGCCCCAACATGCCTGTCACAGGCACCCTATGACCCCCCCCCGGGGCATTTTCTACTCTTAAAAACACCCAAACCACCCTGCCCCCATGTAAATCACTCACAAGACAACTCACATACCTCAACACTTACTTAATATACTCAGCAATGTCTCTTTTCAGGGGGTTGGAGCCGGATGGAATAGGAGTGTAGTGCGTCGTCCGAACATTCAGTTTATCGAAATTCTAAAAAAAAAAAAAAAAAAAAAAAAAAAGAGAAAAAGATATGATGGAGGAGTTATTAACCCGGAGAGACCACAAACCTTCTACTAGGCTAGAAGGGTAGAACATGGTCATAGAGGGAAAGACCATGAAGAGAGCAGATCACAATCCTGGCTTTTGTCTGACTCAAGACCAACTTAGTTTGAAAAAAAAAAAAAGTAAATGATAGCCCACTGTTTGAATATGTAGAAGACTAAATAAACTAGAAAATTTTAGCATACAAGAGAAAGTTTCACTTTTGGGTGGAATGACTCTTTAAAGTGGTTGTAAACCCCCCCTTTAAACATTGTACCCATCAATGAGCCTGGAATAAGGCTTACCTATTAGGTACTGTGAATATCTCCTAAACTTGCTCCGTTTAGGAGATATTTATCTTGTAGTGCGCCGATTGCACGGGCACATGCGCTGTGAAGGAACGGGCCTCCGGGCGAGCGAGTGCCATGACTGGCAGCTCCTGTGTATGCAATGCATACTAGCCCATTATGCTTTTACTTTGCAGGGAACAAAAACCAGGAAGTAAAACCCATCAGGGTTTACTTTCTCTTTAACCCCTTCCTAACCAGCCACCGCAGTTGAACTGCTGCAGGTTGGCTCCCCTGGGCGAACCGACATAACTAAGTCGGTTCGCCTTCTGACCACTAGGGGGGGCGCTTGCCCACCGCCGGAGCCGTTGCACATGCGACCGCCGGGGCACCCGCGATCGCTCCACACAGGCAGAACGGAGATCTGACAATGTAAACAGACAGAACAGAGATCTGACAATGTAAACAGACAGAACAGAGATCTGACAATGTAAACAGACAGAACAGAGATCTGACAATGTAAACAGACAGATCTCCGGGCTGTCAGGGGTGAGGAGAGCGATCTGTTCATACCAAGTATGAACAACGATCGGTCACCTCACCCAGTCTCCTTGCCCCCCCCCCCCCCCCCACAGTTAGAATCAGTCACTAGGGAACAGTTAACCCCCTTGATCGCCCCCTACTGTTAACCCCTTCCCTGCCAGTGACATTTACACAGTAATCAGAGCATTTTTTTATAGAACTGATCGCTGTATAAATGCCAATCGTCCCAAAAATGAGTCAAGTGTCCGATCTGGCAATCATCATGTTGCAGCCAAAAAAAATAAATAAAATGTATCACTGACCACCACCACTACTAGTAAATAATAAAACCCCATTTTGTAGATGCTATAACTTTTGTGCGAACCAATATATGCTTATTGCAATTTTTATTGCCAAAAATATGAGGAAATATCGGCCTAAACTGAGGAAAAAATATGTTTATAGCGCAAAAAAACCAAACATCAGAGGAGATCAAATACCAAAATACCAATGCCGCGCAACTGTCAGTTAAAGAGACGCAGTGCCGTATTGCAAAAAAAAAGAAAAAAAATGGCCCGGTCATTGAGCAGCCAAATCTGCCGGGGCTGAAGTGGTTAAGCACTTTCAAATGACATTGGTCAAGGTTAATAGCAATATCAAATGAAGCAATGAGAATTTTCATACAAAAGTTTGTATGAAAGACTACTTAGTGTACAGCCGACTTACGTCAGAAAAGACAGCAGTTTTCCACCAGCCCCGTCCTCCCCCCTCCCCCACATCAGTAATGGAGCTTGCACCATGTGCTGGAGGAACGAATGTCTGCTTGTCGGCAAACTTGTTATATTTGGTTTTTTTGTAGATCACCTAGTCATGTGATAACGTTTTGCAATAAAGAGCGATTTTATGTGCATTTAAAACCTTGTTTTATATTCTCATCATTGCCTTATAGCCACCAGATAACACACAAAGGGGGTTGATTTACTAAAGGTAGACTATATAGGACTGTGAGCTTTGCAAAGCGAGGTTGCTCCAGAGCTTAGTAAATGAGGTAAAGTTTCAGTTTGCAAAAGAATACCCAATCACGTGCAAGGAATTTTTTTATTTTCAAACATTTTTGCTTGAACATGATAGGATGATGAAATTGAGAGCTTCCAATCGCGTACAAAAGCTCTGGAGCAACTGCATTTTGCAGCGTGCACAGTCTATTTGCCTTTAGTAAATCAACCCCTAATTCTCCAATCACCTCCTGGTAAAAAAAAAAAAAAAAAAAAAAAAAAAAAAAAAAAAAGTCGTCAAACCTGGTTTATTTCTGCGAGGAAAGACAGTTCAAGACCCCAGTTAGAGGTCATTAAAAAAATAAAAATAAAGATTAAGTCACGATTTCAGACAGACCTTATACAGACCTTGAGTAAGAGCGGCCACTGAGAGGTGTCCAGCTGGGCTATTTTGGACTCTGGTTTAATTAAAAAGCTTTCTTCATGCTGTATATCCTGAAAAGAGGTTAAGCAAGTTAAAATATTAGGAGGGAAAAAAAAAAAAACAAAAAAAAACACACACCACACATTATATTAGAACTCAATTTTTTTGGTAAAATATAACAGCTGGTACAATAGAAACCCAACATGTCACGCTTTAAAATTGCGCACGCATAGGTCGAAGTATGTAACCCCCCCCCCCCCCTTTTCTTTTTTCCCCATACAATTTTAAACTGTATGTATTGTGCAATTTGTACATGTTATTCTATATATTTTTCAACAAAAATCATTGAAAGAGTAAAATTGCGCACGCCCGTGGCATGGAAAAAAAAATAAAAAATTCTCCATAGGCGACACTTTACATTAGGGTAAGTTTAGGGGTTAAAAAGGGCTGATAAGCTAAGGGTTAAATAATTTAAAATAAAAACTGCTGCTTGTTGGGTTTTGCTTTAATGGATATATGCAAATTGCAGAGAAGAGCAATTCCTTTGATCTGTTGATGAATGAAAACAAATAGGTTTATAGGTTGGACTTGGGGTTTTTTTTTTTAACCTCACCTACTATATAAAATACAAAACTAATAAGGATACTTTGCATCTCTCATTTGAATGATGTTTATCAACATTGCTAGTCTGACACCAAGAGCTGTTACTGCAGCTGCTTTTACACAGTCAAATCCCAGCTGTCATTTTGACAGCAGGGAATTGTTGACACGTGCAAGAGGAGGAGCAGAAGCACGTTGATAAATACATTTCGGGTGTTTGGTAGCACACTCAGCATCCTGTACCATGCCCCTATCCCTGATGTTCCACTCCTCCCATCTGCCCGCTATCCTGCCCCCCCCCCCCCTCATTGGCACACTACCCTGCCCCTAATCCTGATGTTCCGCTCCATGCCCCCTTCTCCCATCTGCCTACCTCCCCACATTGCCGCCCTCCCATCTGCCCACTACCCTGAACAGTGCCCCTATCTCTGACATTCTGCCCCCCCCCCCCCCCCCATTAAGACAAAAACAATTCCATAGCTCAACTAACTAGTCTGCTGACCAACCAAATTAACCTGTCTAACCGTCTGTTAAAAGCAGGGGTTTAGTTAACACACATTTGCAAACACATGTGAAAGCTGCAAGGCCTCGTCACGGCACCCTGTGTTGCTTGCAGTCCTAACACTACAAATTTATAAGTGTCTCCACAGTGGAAGCACATGCATGGAATGGATAGATGTGGGGCAGGTGTGCCAGGAGGCAGCCCAGCCCCCCCCCCCCCCTCTCCTCTTACCTGACACCACCCCCCCCCCCCCATTGGCACACTACTCTGCACCATGGCCCTTCTCTCAGCCCTCTATCCTGCACCATGGCCCTTACCAGCTGCCCACCTACAAACAGCCCTCTATCCTGCCATCAGTGCACTACCCTGCACCATGGTCCTTCTCCTGTATGCCCATTCCCCTACAATGCACCCCTCCCCTCAGCCCACTATCCTGCGCCCCCCCCCCCCCAATTGTTGCACTAGCCCGCACCGGTGCCCTTCTCTCATCTACCCACTCCTACATTGCGCAGCTCCTCACATTTGCCCCTTTATCCTGCTCTTCCATTGGTGCACTACACCGTGGCCCTTCTCCCCTACACAGTGCCCCTCCTCACCATCCACCCTCTATCCTGCCCCCCTTCTCCAATATGGATCGCATTTCAAAAAAAAAAAGGGTAGCTGTGGAGAGGTTTACAGGTGTTCAGGAGGTGATATGACCGCCTCCTACACACTTGTTTTGTCCCTTTTATTTTGTGTTCAGTGTCCTGTGTGTGAACACCACAACTAAAGAGTTTGTCTCACGCTTGCGGCGCCGTCTTATTGACTTGAACGGGCGAGTTTGACAAGCCGCGCCACTCCGTCATGCACCACATGCAGTCTACAGCCTAGGGGCAGAGGTCTCAAACTGGTGGCCCTCCAGCTGTTGCAAAACTACAAGTCCCATGAGGCATTGCAAAGCTGACAGTCACAAGCCATGACGGGGACTTGTAGTTTTGCAACAGCTGGAGGGCCGCTAGTTTGAGACCCCTGGCATAGAGCTACGACTAAGCATCATGTGTGAAACGCGTCAGCGGCTGTGCAGTCAGTCTGTATTGCCCTGCGATATCCATTTTTTTTTTTGGGAGTGCGGCTATCCAGTGTTCTCTTTCTTCCATTATCTCTGTTGCAAACAAAGCCGGCACCCTCCGCCCGATTGCGGAGACAGCCGTTCTTAGGAGAGGCGATTACTTTGGAGCGGTGCGCTCCCACATACCGCCTTATAGTTATGCGGCCGTCACACAAAGCATTGTAGGTGCGGCATGTGTCGTTTCTCTCTCCCCCCTCCCCCCATATTTAAGGCTTTAGGACGGTTTGTTAAAAACAAACTGCACACTCTTCCCCCCCCCCCTTTATGGATAAGGCTTCAGAAACCTTGGGGGGGGGGGGGGTTGGGGAGATTAACAAAAACATTCTTCATTCTAATGAATCCAAACAGTCAGATTGCTAAAAAAAAAAGCCTGCCTGTGTCCCCCTATGGAAGTTTTACTGCCCCCTCCACAAGCTGTGCCCTCTGAGCGGCGATCCACATTCAGATAACTCTTCAGGGCATTTGGCGAGGAGGAGTTATCACCTCTTGCTTTAACACCCTCGATCCCTGCACCCCTGCGGGGCGCTTTCCATACGGCCCCGCTCCCGCCAATGGGTTCGTGTTTTCGGCAGGCGTACAATTATCACAGGCGCTGCCCAAGTACACACCCCCCCTCAGCTGGGGGGGGGGCGCAATAAACGTGCAGCACCAACCGTGGGGTTTTATACTGGGACATACTAAGAGGAATGACAGAATGGAACGCCCATAGACTTCAACAGGGAAATGGAATGCCCATAGAGAAGAACGGAAACAAAATATTTCAATTCTGCTGTGCCATAGACAACAAAATTAATCCCGCCTAATCGCAATATTAAAAATCACCGCTGATATTTAACCACTTCCTGCCCGGCAGGAAGGGGGTCATTCTGTCACTAATTGAAATAAGTCGTTTCCATTATTCTCTATGGGCATTCCTTTCTGTCATTACTTTTAGTACGTCCCGTTTTTTAGTGCCCCCCCCCCCCCAAAACCACGAGCGTGAACAAGTCCCGAGTGCTGACTGCCACTCCTCTGAAAAGCGATCCACACCCAGATGGGCTATTTAGGCGTTTGAAACTTGATAGGAGGTGAAGAGGCAACTTGACTTACCCCTTTTAAATGCCACAATGGCTTATGGAGGTTGCCCCCCCCCCCCCCCCCCAAGACCTACATGCATTGTGCCCCCCCCCAAGACCTACATGCATTGTGCCCCCCCCCCCCCCCAAGACCTACATGCATTGTGCCCCCCCCCCCCCAAGACCTACATGCATTGTGCCCCCCCCCCAGGTGGCCAAGACCTGCTGGGCTCATTCACACGTACAGAGCTCTCTGAAGAGCGACCTGTGTTAATATTGCTCTTCAGGGGATCATTTGCCGTATCTCAGTGACGTCTTTAACCCTCCTGATCCCCCACCACCTTACCGCACTCCAACCTCATGCACTGCACATGGCTGTGTTGAGCGGGCGCTATGCCCACCGAAAGCAACAGGGGGCAGAGTTCCAGCTGCAGCGAGCCATGTGTGCGCCCCAGACTGCAACCAGGGGTAGAAGTGTGGCCCAATCTCAGAGATTTACCCCCCCCCCCACCAAAAAACAAAACACTCAATCAAGAAAGATTGTAGAATATAAAATGATTTCTGATATGAAAAAAAAAAAGTTCTTCTGTCTGATCCACAATCCCCTCCCCCCATTATATACACCTAATGCTGCACAATAGTATGTCCCCCTCCCCCATCATATACAGACACAAGGGGGGCCCCCTTCTTACAGCGATCTCCCCGGCGGTTTGGCTCCTCCGCTTCTTGGACTTCTTCTTGGATCCTGCGGAAGAACACAGAGAACAAGTCAGAGGTGAGGCGGCTCACAACCCTCTACCTAGAGAGACCCGGAGGAGACCCGCGGGCCGCACACCCACCTTCTCCCTCCGCCATCTTCCCTCCACGCGGTACAAGAGACTGAGCACACACGAGCATGGACCGGATATAGCACGTGGGAGGACTCCCCGCGCAGCTCCGCCCCCTTCCGGCCGGTGTCAGGTTTCGGCGCTCTCAGGCGCCATCTTGGAGGCGGGATGGTCTCTGAATGGCTGTGATAGAGAGAGGGGGGCGGGGACTGAGGGTGTGACTGTCACCTCATGGCTGAGGAGTGAAGGAATGTGTGTTCAGTGATGGGGGACACGTAGCTGATCTCTGTTCACCATTCTGCACTCTATAGAAGAGGTTTATTGCACCAAAAATTTCCTTTGAATCTGCTGCTAAGTCTCTCCCCCGGAGATCCTGCCAGTCACTGCACTTCCTGTTTCAGGGTGACAACCCTAAGCTACGGCTCAGCAGGTGTTGTCACCCACTGTGTGTCTGCATCTGTCACCTTATCTACTACCAGTTCATATGCTCCATAGCCGCTACAACCCCATACATGCCGCAACTCCCCCGTACGCGGTGATACTCCACCGTACGCACCTCAAAAAACCCTGTACACGCCACTACAACCCTGTACACGCCGCAACTCCCCCGTACGCGCCACTACAGCCCCGTACGCGCCGCAACTCCCCCGTACGCGCCGCAACTCCCCCGTACGCGGTGATACTCCACCGTACACGCCTCAAAAACCCTGTACACGCCACTACAACCCCGTACACGCCGCAACTCCCCCGTACGCGCCACTACAGCCCCATACGCGCCGCAACTCCCCCGTACGCACCGCTACAACCTCACACGTGCCGCTACTCCTCCCGTACGCGCCGCTACAACCCCCGTGTACACCATTACAACCCGCGTACACACCGCTACTCCCCTGTACGCGCCACTGCAACCTCATACATGTAGCTACTCCCCCATACACACCGCTACTCTTCATACGCTGTTACAACCCCGTACGCTGCGCTGCAACCCCATACACATCACTAGTCCCCCATATGTGCCGCTGCACCCCCATACACGCCACTACACTTCATATACACACCGCTACTCCCTGTACGTCACTACACTCCATACGCCCCTACTCCTGATACAGCGTTACACCCCATACGCCGCCACATTTCATACATCGTTACAGTCCATACACCCCTACTCCCCATACGTCGCTACACTCCATACGCCCCTACTCCCCATATGTTGCTACACTCCATACACCCCTACTCCCCATACGCCGCTACACTCCATACGCCCCTACTCCCCATACATCGCTACACTCCATACGCCCCTACTCCCCATACATCGCTACACTCCATACACCCCTACGTTGCTACACCCCTACTCCCAAAATGCTGCAACACTCCATACACCCCTACTCCCCATACGTCACTACACTCCATGCGCTCCTACTCCCCATATGTTTCTACACTCCATACACCCCTACTCCCCATACGTCACTACACTCCATGCTCTCCCACTCCCCATATGTTGCTACACTCCATGCTCTCCCACTCCCCATATGTTGCTACACTCTATACGCTGCTACACTCCATACACCCCATACGTCACTACACTCCATACGCCCCTACTCCCCATTCGTCGCTACACTCCATACGCCCCTACTCCCCATTCGTCGCTACACTCCATACGCCCCTACTCCCCATACGTCATTACATTCCATGCGCTCCCACTCCTCATACATCACTACACTCCATACGCCGCTACACTCCACACACCCCTACTCCCCATATGTTGCTACATCCCTACTCCTCAAATGCAGCTACACTCCATACACCCCTACTCCCCATACGTCACTACACTCCATGCGCTCCTACTCCCCATATGTTGCTACACTCTATACGCTGCTACACTCCATACACCCCATACGTCGCTACACCCCATACGTCGCTACACTCCATATGCCCAAACTCCTTATACGTTGCTACAATCCACACACCCCTACTCCCCATACGTCACTACACTCCATACGCCCCTACTCCCCATACGTCGCTACACTCCACACACCCCTACTCCCCATATGTTGCTACACTCCATACGTCGCTACACTCCATACACCCCTACTCCCCATACGTTGCTACACTCCACACACCCCTACACCCCCATTGTTGCTACTCCCCATACGTCGCTACACTCCATACACCCCTACTCCCCATACGTCACTACACTCCATGCGCTCCTACTCCCCATATGTTGCTACACTCTATACGCAGCTACACTCCATACACCCCTACTCCCTACACTCCATACACCCTACACCCCATAAGTCGCTACACTCCATATGCCCCTACTCCCCATACGTCGCTACACTCCATACACCTCTACTCCCTATACATCGCTACGCTTCATACACCCCTACTCCCCATAAGTCTCTACACTCCATACGCCCCTACTCCTCATATGTCGCTACACTCCACATGCCTCTACTCCCCATACATCGCTACACTCCACATGCCCCTACTCCCCATAGGTCGCTACACTCCATATGCCACTGCTCCCCATACGCCCCTACTCCACATACATCGCTACACTCCATACGCCCCTACACTCCATACGCCCCTGCTCCCCATATGCCGCTACACTCCATACGCCCCTACTCCCCATACGTCGCTACACTCCATACACCCCTACTCCCCATACGTCGCTACACTCCACATACCCCTACTCCCCATATGTTGCTACTCCCCATACGTCGCTACACTCCATACACCCCTACTCCCCATACGTCACTACACTCCATGCGCTCCTACTCCCCATATGTTGCTACACTCTATACGCTGCTACACTCCATACACCCCTACTCCCTACACTCCATACACCCCTACACCCCATATGCCCCTGCTCCCCATACGTCGCTACACTCCATACACCGCTACGCTTCATACACCCCTACTCCCCATAAGTCGCTACACTCCATACTCCCCTACTCCCCATACGTCGCTACACTCCATACGCCCCTACTCCCCATATGTCGCTACACTCCACACGCCCCTACTCCCCATACATCGCTACACTCCACACGCCCCTACTCCCCATAGGTCGCTACACTCCATACGCCACTGCTCCTCATACGCCCCTACTCCACATACGTCGCTACACTCCATACGCCTCTACACTCCATACGCCCCTGCTCCCCATATGCCGCTACACTCCATACGCCCCTACTCCCCATACGTCGCTACACTCCATACACCCCTACTCCCCATAAATCGCTACACTCCACATACCCCTACTCCCCATATGTTGCTACTCCCCATACGTCGCTACACTCCATACACCCCTACTCCCCATACGTCACTACACTCCATGCGCTCCTACTCCCCATATGTTGCTACACTCTATACGCTGCTACACTCCATACACCCCTACTCCCTACACTCCATACACCCCTACATCCCCTATGCCCCTACTCCCCATACGTCGCTACACTCCATACACCTCTACTCCCTATACATCGCTACACTTCATACACCCCTACTCCCCATAAGTCGCTACACTCCATACTCCCCTACTCCCCATACGTCGCTACATTCCATACGCCCCTACTCCCCATATGTCGCTACACTCCACATGCCTCTACTCCCCATACATCGCTACACTCCACACGCCCCTACTCCCCATAGGTCGCTACACTCCATACGCCACTGCTCCCCATACGCCCGTACTCCACATACGTCGCTACACTCCATACGCCCCTGCTCCCCATACGTCGCTACACTCCACACGCCCCTACTACCCATACGTCGCTACACTCCATACGCCCCTACTCCCTATACGCCGCTACACCCCCAGTACACTGCTACACTCCATATGGTGTTGCTCCCAATACACCGCTACTCCATATACGCCACTGTGTAGCCAAAGCCGTCCCCTCTACCTAGTGTTATTCCACTCCACCACCCCCCCTCTCTGTGGTGCTGCACATCTCCTTCCCCCACCCTCTTTATTGCAGCACTCTTCTCTTCCCTCTCTGTCATGGCGCTCCTCTCCTCCATCTCTCCTCTCCATAGTGTCCCTGCTCTCTTCCATCTCCACTCTCTGTAGTGTCCTTCCTCTCCTTCACCTCCCTGCTCCATAGTACCCTGCTCTCCTCTGCCTCCCCTCTCCAAAGTGTCACTGCTCTTCTCCATCTCCCCTCCCCAGGAGGGCCTGCCCGATTGCATACAAACTGAAAATGTTTAGGTTTGACCCCATATTATATGGTTTTGGTAAATCTAAAGGAAAATGGTACAAGAAAAATGTATGATCAGATTTAGACTGGGGTTGCTTATATCTTTATCTCTTCTATAGTAGCCTTTAAACCCAATTTAGGCAGATGACCTCCTGCTGTGAAACCGATCAATACCATGTGGTCCTCAGATCCTGGCTGCTTTTGATAAGGTGATTATATTTTTTTTCGTTATAAACATGTATGGTGATGTTTAACTGTTGCTGAACTCCTAACAAAACCTTCCTGCCAGCTGAATCCAGAGAGCTCTGTGCTGAAGCCCACAGAATGTCATGCCTCCCGTTTGCGTTGCACATTGTTTTGGTGGGGCTATGCTGTCAGCATCATGTGCCCCTGCAGGATATAACCAGTACAAAGTTTACATGACATTTCGCAGGATTATCTTGGCAAAGCTTAACAGGGTGCAGGCATTGAGAGGTTAAGTGAAGATTACTGAAGGACACCACTTGTGGTACATTGGAGATCAGGTCATTGGAATATTTGTGGAGGAGTAAAGGATGTCCCCCGAGATTGGAAGTTTACCTCCAGCGATGCCCCCCAGACAGTTCACTTTTGTCGTGCTCCTCTGCGGGTTCCTGGCATTGTCTATGAATGTGGTGGCCCTGGTCAGCCCTTCCTGGGTGACGTCCAAGCATTTCTCTCTGTCTCTGTGGGAAATCTGCAGCCAACAAAGCAACGCATGGCATTGCAGATCTGCACTGAGCACCGGTGAGTAATATAGAATGTAAAACAACATTGCAATATTTTAGATCAGAAGAAACTAGGATCCTCAGATCTTTTCATTTTTAATAGGTAACTTTGATAAACAAGGTGGGATATATATACATGTGTGTGTATATATTATATAATATATATATATATATATATATATATATATATATATATATATATATATATATATATACACACACACACACACACACTCACAGTGTATCCGGAAAGTATTCACAGCGCTTCACTTTTTACACATGTTGTTATGTTATGCCACGTACACACGGTCGTACTTTTCGTCGTACTTTTCGTCTACAAAAGTCCGACGGATGCCGACGGACCAAAGCTGGCTGACAATCTGATTGTGTGTGTGGGCTTCCCCGGACTATCAGCGGACTTTTCCAGCCGCAAATCTGACGCACTTTAGATTTGGAACATGCTTCAAATCTTTACGTCGTAACTCCGCCGGACCCAGAAATCCGCTCGTCTGTGTGCTAGTCCGACGGACAAAAACCCACGCTAGGGCAGCTATTGGCTACTGGCTATCAACTTCCTTGTTTTAGTCCGGTGTACGTCATCACGTGCGAATCCGTCGGACTTTTGTGTGATCGTGTGTAGGCAAGTCCGTTCGTTAGAAAGTCCGCCGCAAGTCCGCCAAAAGTCGGTCAAAAGTCTGTCGGACGGGCTGTCGGACTTTTGTAGCCGAAAAGTCAGACCGTGTGTACGTGGCATTACAGCCTTATTCCAAAATACCGGATTTATCGGCGTATAACACGCACTTTTTCCCCCTTAAAGCCAGGGGGAAATCGTGGGTGCGTGTTATACGCCGATCCCCGCTGTCTGTGAGGGGGAGAGGAGCGAGCGCCGCCGAAATACACATAGCTGAGTGTACTGTGTACTCGGCTCGCAGTCCCGCCGTTGGACCCGTGTTATGTCCATCATAGGAGACCGGCCGAAGGGGCGGGACTGAGATAGGAGCCGAGTACCCTGGACATCCGGTGTTCTGCCGAATAAGTTCCGCTCGGCGGATAAGTTCCTCACTGTACTGCGCATGCGCAGTATGATCCGGCGGAAATAGCCAAAGCGGAACAGCTGAAAAGCAGCTGTACACGGCGCCTGTAAGAGGGCCCCTCGCGGGCTCGCTTCGCTCGCCACGCTTCGGGCACGGCCTTGCTGCGCTTGGCACTTTTAGATTCCCCCTCTAGGTCCACTTGGATGGTGGGGAAGGAATCTGGACCCAGAGCGCAGGCGCCGTGTACAGCTGATTGAAGCGTTTGAGCTTCGGCTATCTCCGGCGGCTGACAGTAGTTGATACGGCGCAGGCGCTGCGCCTGCGCAGTACAGGGGAGGAACATATCCGCCGAGGGAACTTTCTCGGCAAGACACCGGCTCTGTGTATCTCGGCGGCGCTAATTTTAAACAATAAGGCTGCATTGAGACTGGGCAAGGCTGCAGATGGACACTGATAAGGCTACATTAAGTGCCGGTTCACACAGGGGCAACTTGTCAGACGACCTAGCCGCCTGACAAGTCGCCTCCCGTTCTGTACAATGGAACCGTTCTAATAGGAGCAACGTAGAAAAAAGGTTCCTGTACTACTTTGGGGGCGACTTGGGGCGACTTGCATAGACTTCTATACAGAAGTCGTGTTGCAAGTCGCCGTGGGAGTCGTGTGCAGGTCGCCTCGGTGAGGCGACCTGCAAGTCGTGCCGCCCCTAGTGTGAACCGGGGCTAATGGGCATTTAAATGTAAGTTTTTTTCCTTAAACTTCCCTCCTAAAAAAAAATTTTTCATTAAAATTCCCTCCTAAACTTGGGGTGCGTGTTATACGCCGATAAATACAGTAGATTAAATTCATTATTTTCCTCAACATTCTACAAACAATACCCCATAATGACAACGTGATAAGAGGTTTGTTTGAAGTCTTTGCAAACTTATTAAAAAACAAAAAAAAAATCCCATGTACAGTATCTCACAAAAGTGAGTACACCCCTCACATTTTTTGTAAATATTTTATTCACCACAGGTGGACTCCAATCAAGTTGTACAAACATCTCAAGGATGATCAGTGGAAACAGGAGGCACCTGAGCTCAGTTATGAGTGTCATGGCAAAGGCTGTGAATACTTATGTACAGTATCTCACAAAAGTGAGTACACCCCTTACCTTTTTGTAAATATTTTCTTCTATCTTTTCATGTGACAACACTGAAGAAATGACACTTTGCTACAATGTAAAGTAGTGAGTGTACAGCTTGTATAACAGTGTCAATTTGCTGTCCCCTCAAAAATAACTCAACACACAGCCATTAATGTCTAAACCGCTGGCAACAAAAGTGAGTACACCCCTAAGTGAAAATGTCCAAATTGGGTCCAAAGTGTCAATATTTTGTGTGGCCACCATTATTTTCCAGCACTGCCTTAACCCTCTTGGGCATGGAGGTCACCAGAGCTTCACAGGTTGTCACTGGAGTCCTCTTCCCCTCCTCCATGATGACATCACAGAGCTGGTGGATGTTAGAGACCTTGCGCTCCTCCACCTTCCATTTGAGGATGTCCCACAGATGATCAATAGGGTTTAGGTCTGGAGACATGCTTGGTTAGTCCATCACCTTTACCCTCAGCTTCTTTAGCAAGGCAGTGGTCGTCTTGGAGGTGTGTTTGGGGTCGTTATCATGTTGGAATACTGCCCTGCGGCCCAGTCTCTGAAGGGAGGGGATCATGCTCTGCTTCAGTAGGTCACAGTACAGTTGGCATTCATGGTTCCCTCAATGATCTGTAGCTCCCCAGTGCCGGCAGCACTCATGCAGCCCCAGACCATGACACTCCCACCACCATGCTTCACTGTAGACCAGACACACTTGTCTTTGTACTCCTCACTTGGTTTGCCGCCACACATGCTTGACACCATCTGAACCAAATAAGTTTATCTTGGTCTCATCAGACCACATGACATGGTTCCAGTAATCCATGTCCTTAGTCTGCTTGTCTTCAGCAAACTGTTTGCAGGCTTTCTTGTGCATCATCTTTAGAAGAGGCTTCCTTCTGGGACAACAGACATGCAGACCAATTTGATGCAGTGTGTGGCGTATGGTCTGAGCACTGACAGGCTGCCCCCCCATCCCTTCAACCTCTGCAGCAATGCTGGCAGCACTCATATGTCTATTTCAAAAAGACAACCCCTGGATATGACGCTGAGCTCGTGCACTCAACTTCTTTGGTAGACCATGGTGAGGCCTGTTCTGAGTGGATCCTGTCCTGTTAAACCGCTGTATGGTCTTGGACACCGTGCTGCAGCTCTGTTTCAGGGTCTTGGCAATCTTCTTATAGCCTAGGCCATCTTTATGTAGAGCAAAAATTCTTTTTTTCAGATCCTCAGATAGTTCTTTGCTGTGAGGTGCCATGTTGAACTTCCAGTGACCAGTATGACAGAGTGAGAGCGATAACACCAAATTTAACACACCTGCTCCCCATTCACACCTGAGACCTATTAACGAGTCACATGACACCAGGAAGATGGATAATTGGGCCCAATGTGGACATTTTCACTTAGGGGTGTACTGACTTTTGTTGCCAGCGGTTTAGGCATTAATGGCTGTGTGTTGAGTTATTTTGAGGGGACAGCAAATTTACACTGTTATACAAACTGTACACTCACTACTTTACATTGTAGCAAAGTGTCATTTTTTCAGTGTTGTCACATGAAAAGTTATAAGAAAATATTTACAAAAATGTGAGGGTGTACTTACTTTTGTGGGATACTGTACATAAGTATTCACAGCATTTGCCATGACACTCATAACTGAGCTCAGGTGCATCCTGTTTCCACTGATCATCCTTGAGATGTTTGTGCAACTTGATTGGAGTCCACTTGTGGTAAATTCAGTTGATTGGACAGGATTTGGACAGGCACACACTTGTCTATATGAGGTCCCACAGTTATCAGTACGTGTCGGAGCACAAACCAAGCCATGAAGTCCAATAAATTGCTTGTAGACCTCCGAGACAGGATTGTATGGAGGCACAGATCTGGGGAAAGATACAGAAAAAATTTGGTCCCAATGAGCACCATTATCCATAAATGAAAGAAGTTTGGAACCACCAGGACTCTTCCTAGAACGAGCTGCCCAGCCAAACTGAGTGATCCGGGGAGAAGAGCCTTAGAACCTGATGGTCACTCTGACAGAGCTCCAGCATTTCTCTGTGGAGATAGAAGAACCTTCCAGAAGAACCACCATCTCTGCAGCACTCAACCAATCAGGCTTGTATGTTAAAGTGGCCAGACGGAAGCTACTCCTCAGTAAAAGGCACATGACAGCCCACCTGGAGTTTTGCCAAAAAGGCACCTCAAGGACTCTCAGACCATGAGAAACAAAATTCTCTACTCTGATGAAACAAAGGTGGAACTCTTTGGCCTAAACGGCAAGCGTTGTGTCTGGAGGAAACCATCCCTAGAGTGAAGCATGGGGGTGGCAGCATCATGCTGTGGGGATGTTTTTTCAGCGGCAGGAACTGGGAGACTAGTCAGGATCGAAGAAAAGATGACTGCAGCAATGTACAGAGACATCCTTGATGAAAATCTGCTCCAAAGGCGCTCTGGACCTCAGACTGGGGGCGAAGGTTCATCTTCCAACAGGGCAACGACCCTAAGCACACAGCCAAGATAACAAAGGAGTGGCTACGAGACAACTCTGTGAATGTCCTCGAGTATTGAGGAAAGGCTGTGATACTTATGTACATGGGATGTTTTTGATTTATTTTTTTTAATTTGCAAAGCTTTCAAACAAACTTCACGTTATCATTATGGGGTAATGTTAGTCCCCCCCCCCCCCAGCTCTTCTGCAACTGAGAACAGAGGGAATGTGATCATTTGTTTTAAACAAAGGGGATTTATGAGTTGTTTTTTTGTTTTTTGTTTTTTCTAACTATACAAAAATGTTTTGCCTCTCATTTCTATTTTAAACTGAATGGGTTGTTTTACAGGGTATTCTTTTACAATCACTTTTAAGATTAAAAATGTTTTTAAATCTTCTCCCTTAACAACTTCTTTAATCCTATCCTAGAGGCCGCCTCCGCCCAAGTGAACTTTATTTTGGAATATGTTGGACTAACTTTCCTGAGATGAAGTCATGGACTTTATGGACAGACATTTTTAGCTGTCTGTTGACCTTTTAATATTTGCTTTGCAGAGCAGACAATATGTATTTTTGTCATATGTTATATCTCTTGTGATCTCGGATGTACAGGGCTCTCCGTAGAACATGTGCTACCAATGGTTGAGAAAACATTTCAGCAGGGTCCAGTTTGTATGAAGGTTTTTGTGTATTGTAAACATGATGTAAAATGAAAAAAAAAAAAAACTAAACAAAAAAAACAAAACAAAAAAAAAAACAAAAAAACAAAAACAAAAAAACAAACAAAAAAAACACACTTTATTTAGGTAAGTCTATATGTAAGGGCTGCAATTTATAGCTTTGTTTTTGATTTTGAAAGAAATTTGGGCGAGAATTGAGAAGTGGGAACCGGTCACAAAATGGTACTCATCCCCCCCCCAATTTTTTCACATGTGATAGAGGTTGTGGGGGGGGGATCTGGGAGGCAGATTAGCAGAAATTTCACTTTTAAGTGAAGGACTGCTTTAACTGAAAGGGGTTGTAAACCCTTCGTGTTTTTTTCACTTTAATGCATCCTATGCATTAAGGTAAAAAAAACTCCTGGCAGTGACCGGCCCCCCAGCCCCCCCCCGATTTACTTACCTGAGCCCCTTCATTCACTCGGCAGAGACGCGCTCTCCCTCTCTGCACGGGGTCTCGGCTCTTGATTGGATAGATTAAT
The DNA here is from genome assembly GCA_037952925.1 of Lithobates clamitans. Lineage (NCBI taxonomy): Eukaryota > Metazoa > Chordata > Amphibia > Anura > Ranidae > Lithobates > Lithobates clamitans. Next base: position 81,722 of record JBBGZY010003016.1, on the reverse strand, counting down.
AGCAGCACAGCCATTGGCTCCCACTGCTGTCAATCAAATCCAATGACACGGGCTCCGGGGGGGCCGGGCCGAGTCCGGCTTTCTTGTCTATGGACGCTAAGGATGAGCTCCGGCGTGTTCACACACTCCACGTGTCGAGCCCGCCAAGAAGTCGGCACTGCGCTGCGCTAATCACAAGCAGCGAGACATTTTCCCGATGTGCTGCTGCAGAGATCGGGAAATGTCTCACTGCCTGTGATTAGCGCGGCGCCGTGCCGACTTCCTGGCGGGCTCGGCACGTGGAGTGTGTGAACACGCCGGAGCTCATCCTTAATGGACGCAAATGCTGGACTCGGGAGAGCGCCCCGCAAGGTAACCCCCCCCCCGGGAGAACGCTTCTCTTAGGGGTTATCTGATAGGAGGAGGAGCCGCAAGAGCCGCTGAGGGACCCCAGAAGTTGAGGATCGGGGTCACTCTGTGCAAAACGAGCTGCACGCTGGAGGTTAGTATGACATGTTTGTTATTTAAAAAACAAAAAAAAAACACGAGGCCTTACAATCACTTTAACTAACATGCTGTGTAGAGCAGGACTTGACAAATTTGCTTTGAATCCACGAGCCAGCTAAAAAAGTTAGCGAGTCAATTTTTTTTTTTAAACGAACAAAGCTTTATTTAGCACGTCACTTCCAGGTCAGCAACAAGAAGGGGAGGAGAGCGAACGTGTGTGCTCTCCTCTACCCGGCGGTGTAGCGTCACATATGGCGACCCATCACATTTCGCTACCCGCTGGAGTGCGCATGCGTGACGCCGCCATAGGCGTTCCAACACTTTTATGACAAAACTCCACCCCTAAGTCCAGGTTCAAGCCCCACTATCCAAGTGGACATAGAGTTAGAATATAATTATGCCGAGCGAAGCGAGGCTGTGCCGGAAGCGTGGCGAGCGAAGCAAGCACGTGAGGGGTGTGGAGTTTTGTCGTAAAAGTGTTGGAACGCATGTGGCGGCATCGCGCATGCGCACTCCAGCAGGTAGCGAAATGCGATGGGTCGCCATATGTGATGCTACAGCAGCACTTGCTATGCCAGGCTAAGGCCCACAGATGGGCAAGCAGAACCTGGGATACACGTCGGGGGGGGGGGGGTGCTGGACGACACCCGTAGGGTATGTAGAAGAGCCGCTTTGTCCTCTGCGCTTACCGTGCAGCTCATGGCGGCGATGCTCCGTCCTCCTGCCGCCCAATCACCCAGAGAGCAGAGCAGAACACTGACAGCCCGCTACACCCCACACTGCCAGACAGAGAGGGAGCTGCCCACCTCCACACAGGGCCCGGCCCCCGAACGAAAAACACACCCGCTTGGCCCAGCCCCTTTAGGACAGGGACCGCCTGCAAGACCCCCCCCCCCCCCCCCGGTAAATAGAATTCCATTGCCCGACTCTCAGACTGAAACCCCGCCTACCCAGCCCCAGCAACGTCAAAGGAAAAGGTCCATGAGCCGCACATCATGAAGCAGACCCACGTGCATGAAAAGTGAGATGAATAGCAGCCTCAGCCCAGAATTCCAGCCAGGCCACGTCCCCGATGCGTTTCGCTCCACCCCTCGGAGCTTAATCATGGGGAACCCTCAGCGCCAGGCTTGGAGCATGCTGGGTGGTGTCAGCAGTGAATGGGCTGACTAAACTATGTGGCACACAGTAGATCCAGATTAAACTCTGTATATCCTCTATTCATTCTCCCTTGTTGCAATATTCTCTTTAACAATGTTTTTGTTATTTCCAGACTGGCAAGTGGCTTCCCTCATCCTTGTGTTATGTGCCACGCTCATCTCTGGCCTGTGGTTCATTGTGAGCGTTCTGTGGATCTGCCAAGTGAAGCAGCCTCTGAAGTTCCGCAATCTGTCGTTTCTACTCATTATATCAGGTAACATGCTAAATATGAAAAGGTTTAGCTACGGGAAGTCTCTTAGGGGTGCTTCACACCTCCTGTACTGTAAAACGCAGCATTTTTTTGGGGGCTAGTTCACTTGCGCTTTGTTCTCTGAAGACAGAGCTGCACTCAGATCGCTCTTCACAGAGCATTTGACAGGCGGTGAGGAGTCGTCGCTTCCTTACTACCCGCTTTAACCAGGTTCATTGCATGGGTTGCGTTCGGTGGGTGTTACGCTTGCTGAAAGCGGCGCAGCATTTGAATGCCCCAGCCGTTGCACCAAAGGCTGGGTTCACATACATACACTATATTACCAAAAGTATTGGGACACCTGCCTTTACACACACACATAAACTTTAACGGCATCCCAGTCTTAGTCTGTAGGGTTCAATATTGAGTTGGCCCACCCTTTGCAGCTATAACAGCTTCAACTGTTCTGGGAAGGCCGTCCACAAGGTTTAGGAGTGTGTCTATGGGAATGTTTGACCATTCTTCCAGAAGCGCATTTGTGAGGTCAGGCACTGATGTTGTAGGTGGTGGCTAAACGTGTGGAGCCGATGACAGGCGTCCCAATACTTTTGGTAATATAGTGTATATGCGGGTGCGGTTTCCACTACGCAGTTCAGGTGCGATTCGGGCGCAAATTTGACACTGAAATCGCACCTGAACCGGACTGAATAATGCAAAGGACCCTTGTTTAATACGCACTGTAACTGGCCTGGATACAAGTGAACTGACTCCATTGAAAGCCGGTCTAGTTCACATGTTATCCGTATCAGATGTGATTCGCATATATGTGAACCAAGCCTAAAAGAAGGTAGCAGTTTGGGGGGGGGGCAGTAAAAGTGGAGCAGTTCTGGCCGGCAGTCTGTTGTGCTTTCAAATCACTGATTTAATGAGCTACAGGCTTGTAAATCAGCAGTAACAACCTTGATTGCCAAAACCCCCTTCTATATATGTATTTCTAGTGTCTTATTCTGTATGCAAGTACCGTAATTATAATAGGATATTTGTACTCACTGTAAAATCATTTTTGGAGTCCATTAGGGAGACAGGAAGTCTGCATATTGGGTTATACTACCCTGTTTCCCCGAAAATAAGACCTAGCGTGATTGTCGGTAATGGCTGCAATATAAGCCCTACCCTCCCAAATAACCCCTAGTCCTTGTAGGTCTTATTTTCAGGGTAGGGCTTATTTTTGGGGAAATAGGGTAGGGCTTATTTGGGGGGTAGGGCTTATATTGCAGCCATCACCGACAATCACGCTAGGTCTTATTTTCGTGGAAACAGGGTATCACCTAGAGGACTGGACACTTGCAAGAAAAAAAAAAAAAATTGTAGGCCAGCCCAGGATAACCCCTTACTACAAGCATGTCTGAGTAGCAAAACATACAGGTAGCTGTTGTGAAGATCCTCTCAAGCACAGGAAGGGCTTTCGTGACTCCAGAGGTGGATTTCTGAGGCATCAAACAATGATCTGATCAGATCAACTTGCCCCAGGACGACAGACTATTGGGCACTAGAGGTCTGGAGAGAAACTTGGCAAAACAGTACTGTCTTGAAGAAGGAGTGGCAAAAATGGAGAAGACAACCACTCCTTGACTAGAGGGTTGAGACCTGAGATCAGGGAGTCTGAATTTTCTCCTAATGGAAGAAACAATATGACCTGAGCTGTGTCAAAGACTGACCCACGTTCTCCAAATGACGAGTGATTTCCAACAATGATTTATATAGGCTCAGGATCCAGATGAATAGTAACATCGGGACAGCCAGAGAAATGTCCGACAGAGTCCACACCAACTGTTCCTTCAAAAGGAGGTCATCTAAGTATCCCACAATGGGGATGCAACATAAGTACAACATGGCCAATACTAGGGCCAACAGAGTCTTGCCATAATAAAAAAGTGCTAAGCAAAAAGCTAGGGGTTATACTGAGGAAGGGCTTTCGTGACTCCAGAGGCAGATTTCTGAGGCACCAAACAAATCTGTCCAGATCAGCTTGCCCTAGGACGACAGACTATTGGGCACTAGAGGTCTGGAGAGAAACTTGGCAAAACAGTACTGTCTTGAAGAAGGAGTGGAAGAAGTGGAGAAGACGACCACTCCGTGACTAGAGGGTTGAGACCTGAGATCAGGGAGTCTGAATTTTCTCCTAGTGGAAGGAACACTATGGCCTGAGCTGTGTCCAAGACTGACCCAAGTTCTCCAAATGACGAGTGAATTCCAACAATGATTTATATAGACTCAGGATCCAGATGAACAGTAACACCCGGACAGCCAGAGAAATGTCCAACAGAGTCCACACCAACTGTTCCTTCAAAAGGAGGTCATCTAAGTATCCTACAATGGGGATGCAACATAAGTACAACATGACTAATACTAGGGCCAACAGAGTCTTGCCATAATAAAAAAGTGCTAAGCAAAAAGCTAGGGGTTATACTGAGATGGCCTACAGCTAATCCTCCTGCAGTCAGGTGAATTCATTTGCGTATCCCTCAAGGGGCGAGGGAAAATCTTTAATCGTCATGCAGTCAGCACTTGTAAGTCTATTTCTTCATACAAACTAGTTTTGTTTTTTAAACTCGGACTACCTCATTAATTGAATGGCATAGCTGGAATCACATTTGAGGATCTTTTTTTATCATTTTCTGAATATTAAATTTTCCTATGACATGATTATGAACCAAAAAGTGGAACTCCCACCTTAAATTTCCTTGTGTCCATTGGGGTACAATGTTGCCTGCATGTGGGCAGTAGGATGAGTATTTATTCGCAATGTGTATCTTCTCATTGGGTCAAAGTGTGTCTCGCTTTGGTTACTATTTTGGATAGAATAAGGAATAGTTAAAGCCTAGCCTTACACTGCCACCAACAGCTAAAGCATAATACACGCATACCCAATACAGGACTTAACCATTCCAGTTTCCTTATTTGAGAAGTTCCACACAAGCTTGCCCCCTTATCATCCAGACCCAACCCCCCCCCCCCCCAAACTGCAGCCTTTTGCTTTTAACCGGCCCCTGGGGCACTATTCCTCCCACTGATACCATTGATGGGGCACTATTCCTCCCACTGACACCAATGATGGGGCACTATTCCTCCCACTGATACCAATGATGGGGCACTATTCCTCCCACTGATACCAATGATGGGGCACTGTGACACTCACCCAGGACAGAGGCTTTTGGAGGGGACTGAATGCTAGCCTCTTGCCTACCGACTATGGGCCCTGGCATTTGAGTGAGCTACAAGCATTTAGGAAGATATTCTGCTATGTAATGCAAAAAGGACATTATTAAGGAGGCCATGATGGTCTCTGCATGCTTAGTACTCAGTGGATAGATGTATGTGAAAGGAATGCTGATTAATGAGATCTGGAAAGCCCGGGTCTTTCACCCAGTAGTTTATTGTGCTCATTAACACACCTTTGCCTCCTAGCAAACTATTGGGGGACGTGTTTATACTTATGTGTATTGTAAGTCGTGAGTGAGGAGACAGCAAGTCTACCCTGAAAAGTCATATCTCTGAGTCACCAAGTCTGGGTAAATGATTAGGTAACTAGCTAATGTTAATTTGGGTTTCTGGTTACAGTTTGTATTGTCATCCTGCTGTATATATTTGTATGTCATCTCAAATAAATCAGTCCATGTTCAGCAACCAAACGAGTATTGTCTTGTTGTGTTTGTTGTTAGCAGTTGGAATATCTGATATCTATATTCAGAATGGGAGGAAGCGGTATATGACGAAAGGACTCAAGCGAGTGTGGGACGTTTCGTCACAGGCACTATTCCTCCCACTGACATCAATGATGGGACACTATTCCTCCCCACTGATACCAATGATGGGACACTATTCCTTCCACTAATACCAATAGTGGGATACTATTCCTCCCGCTGACACCAATGATAGGACACTATTCCTCCCGCTGACACCAATGATGGGACACTATTCCTCCCACTGACACCAACGATGGGACACTATTCCTCCCACTGATACCAACGATGGGACACTATTCCTCCCACTGATACCAACGATGGGGCACTAGTCCTCCCACTGATACCAACGATGGGGCACTAGTCCTCCCACTGATACCAACGATGAGACACTATTCCTCCCACGGATACCAACGATGGGACACTATTCCCCCAACGGATACCAACGATGGGACACTATTCCCCCCACTGATACCAACGATGGGACACTATTCCCCCCACTGATACCAACGATGGGACACTATTCCCCCCACTGATACCAACGATGGGACACTATTCCCCCCACTGATACCAATGATGGGACACTATTCCCCCCACTGATACCAACGATGGGACACTATTCCCCCCCCACTGATACCAATGATGGGACACTATTCCCCCACTGATACCAATGATGGGACACTATTCCCCCCACTGATACCAATGATGGGACACTATTCCCCCCACTGATACCAATGATGGGACACCATTCCCCCCACTGATACCAATGATGGGACACCATTCCCCCCACTGATACCAATGATGTGATACATTATTACTCCCGCTGATACCAATGACGGGACACTATTCCTCCCACTGACACCAATGACGGGGCAGCATTCCTCCCACCGATACCAATTACGGGACACTATTCCTCCCACTGACACCAATGATGGGGCACCATTCCTCCTACCGATACCAATGATGGGACACTATTCCTCCCACCGATACCAATGATGGGACACTATTCCTCCCACCGATACCAATGATGGGACACTATTCCTTCCACTGACACCAACAATGGGGAACTATTCCTCCCCACTGACACCGGCGATTGGGCTATATTCCCCCATTGACACCAATGATGGGGCTAAATTCTTCCCACCACCACTGATCGTGATGGGGCACTATTCCTCCCACTGACACCGATGATGGGCAACTGTTGTTCCTTCCATTGACACAAAGGATGGAACAATATTCCTCCTCCCATGTGTAGTTTAAAAGGACAAGGTTGTGCTTTTTTACTAAACCTTACCAGTATCCCTCAAGAGGTCGGTCATTCACTGTGTCAAAGTCACTTTGGGCAGGGGGGGGCGGTGGAACCCAGAATCCCTTGGGGTGGTTGGGAAAACCTTTTTTCAGCTCCCCATGCACCTATGTCTAAGTGTCCCTGTTTCTCTAATAGATTAGCTGTGAGATTGGTGGGGGCAAATTCCTCCAACAGCTCACTGCTGATTGGACAGTCTACCCTGCCCGGAATGCAAAGGTGGGGGGGGATTGTCCAGAGTATTACCTGTGTACCTCTGTTTTCAATAAACAGTTCATGTTCAGCAACCAAACGAGTGTTGCCTTGTTTGTTGTTAGCAGTGGTTGGAATATCTGATAACTATATACAGACTGGGAGGAAGCGGTATATGACGAAAGCACTCAGAGTGTGGGGCGTTTTGTTACATTTACCTCCACTGACAACCAACTCTGGGGCATTTATTCCCACTCACTACTGCAACAAGGAGATTGTCGAATTCTAATGACACCAGGTCATTTTCTAGTCCCACTGGCCACAGTCTGGCCTGCCCTAAAGTGTTACTAAACCCAGGAGCCTGCAGTCACTATATCTGCTCTCCCCAGGAGCCTGCAGTCACTATATCTGCTCTCCCCAGGAGCCTGCAGTCACTATATCTGCTCTCCCACAGTGCACAGAACATGGGAATGCAATTATTTTAGTAAATATAAACTGCTAAATACCTTTTCTCACCAGCATTATATAGCAGTCCTGTGACTTCTAACAGTGTCTGGTTAAAGCCTGTAGAAATAGTTTTCATTCTCCCATGATTGTCCTATGAGGCTGCATAACCCCTGACTTTTTTTGTCTGGGCAGTGCCGATTGGCCCTATGCTGATCACATGCACCTTCCCAAAATACACCAAACTGAGCATATGCAGAGTGCCTTCAAGGCTCTGTACCCATCAGGAGATGGACTGGGGACAGTGGAAGAAGGGGAGGATCAGAGGATCCAGGATCAAACAGCCCTTTTACACAATGCAGAGGATTAACCCCTTAGGTTGCAGTGTGTACAACAAGCATACTTTACTGCATATACAGACTGATTTTACTGTTGTGGGTTTAGTAACACTTTAAAGGTCCCATTCACACCTAAGAGCCCATTCACACAGGGACGACTTGTCAGACGACCTAGTCGCCTGACAAGTCGCCTCCCGTTCTGTACAATGGAACCGTTCCGTCGCTCCGACTTAGAAAAAGGTTCCTGTACGACTTTGGGGGCGACTTGGGGCGACTTGCATAGACTTCTATACAGAAGTAGTTTTGCAAGTCGCCACCTGCAAGTCGTGTTGCCCCTGTGTGAATGGGCTCTTAGCGTTTTATAGCTAGAAGCTCAAAGCTCCAAAACGCTGGAGTAGAAAAAAAAAATCAAATGTTCTCTATGGAGACGGTTTACAGCTCCACTACAAGTCGCCTGAGAATCAAAAAAGTTCTGGAGCTTTTTTTTGTAGCTTTAATCGGGCAGATTTGAGCTTTTTTTTTGGTGCATTTTTATTCCCACAGAAATGAATGGAAACGCGTCGTTAGTGCATTTTTATGCCCAAATGAAAAAAGTAAAATAGTAATAATATATCAACAAATAAATTTAAAATAAATACACAGATAACTAAAAATCATCATAAATTTTTAGATTGTAAGCTCTAACGAGCAGGGCCCTCTGATTCCTCTTGTATCAAATTGTAATGTAACTGTAATGTCTGCCATCATGTTGTAAAGCGCTGCGCAAACAGTTAGCGATACATAAAACCTGTATAATAATAAATAAAATGTAATACATAATTAACCCTAACCCTTAAATTATTATTAGTAATAATAATGATAAAAATATAAACACCCAAACAAAATAAGAATTAAAGCGGAGTTCCACACAAAAATGGAACTTCCGCTTCTCGGAACCCTCCCCCCCTCTGGTGTCACATTTGGCACCTTTCAGGGGGGAGGGGGGGGTGCAGATACCTGTCTAAGACAGGTATTTGCACCCACTTCCGACATAGACTCCCATGGGAGTCTATGCCTCTTCCCGTCCCCACCGCGCTGTCTGCTGGGACACACACGGGTCCCAGAGACAGCGGGGACCAGTTAGGAAGCGCTGCGCGACTCGCGCAATGCGCAGTAGGGAACCGGGAAGTGAAGCCGCAACGCTTCACTTCCTGATTCCCTCACCTAGGATGGCGGCGGCAGCTGCTGCCGAGAACCGAGCAGGTTCTCGGCGTGGCCTGCCGACATCGCTGGACCCTGGGACAGGTAAGTGGCCATGTATTAAAAGTCAGCAGCTGCAGTATTTGTAGCTGCTGGCTTTCAATATCTTTTTTTTGTTGGCGGTTTAGGTGGACCCCCGCTTTAAATAAGAATAATGTTTTTCTTTATTATGTGTTAGATTGTTTAGTTATTTATTATTATTGTATTTTTTTTTAAGGGTAGGGGTTATTTATTATTACTTAGCATTCATTTATTGAATTTATTTGTTATTTATGTATTTATTAGTAGTTGAAGTAGTAGTAGTAGTAGTAGTAGGTAGTAGAAGTAGCAAAAGTAAAAAAAAGTAGCAAAAGTAAAAAAGTAGCAAAAGTAGAAGTAAAAAGCAACAGAAGTAAAAAGCAGCAGAAGTAAAAAGCAGCAGAAGTAAAAAGCAGCAGAAGTAAAAAGTAGTAGTAGTGGATGTACAAGTAGTAGTAGTAGTAGCAGTAGAAGTAGTAGCAGTAGCAGAAGTAGTAGTAGAAGTAGTAATATCCTAACAAAAATAAATAATAACCCCAACGTCTAACCTAACCTGTAACCCCTTACCCTGAGAAAGAATAAAGAAATAATATAAAAAAAGAAATAAAAGCTAATGGAAAAGCTAAAAAAAGTGGAAATACCTAGCAACAAATGATGCAGAATAGTTTTCGCTATAGGCTAATAAAAAAACGACAAAGCTCAAACATGCTGTATAAAGATGTGCAAGTCGCGCATAAAAATGTGCCAAAATCGCGCAGAAAGACGCTACACTCAGGTGTGCATGCAGACCAAGTCTGAAGTAAAGTGAACTCTGTTTAGAAAGTTTTAGGAGCCCCCGACTTAGACTGTAGCTGTTACCTTTGATTATGCGTTTACTAATCCTATTCTGTCTCTGAAGTTCTCTTGCAGATAAGCGCTCTCCTCCTCTTCTCACTTCTCCTGGCAGCACAATTACTCCCCCGCTCCTCCCAGTTTAGTTGGGGTTATGGACTTGGGTGGGGATCTTGCATCTTCATGCTTGGGACAGTTGTGATAAGTTGCTTGAGAACCGGCCTCTCTGTGGACTGACCCCGTTGGCTTCACACGTAACCTTGAAATGAGATGGAAACGCTGCAAATCGCAGGGATCGCTGCCTGAAGACATCTGTAGAAAAAGCTAAAACGTGTGAAAACTCAACTGCTTAATTAAATACAAATGTCAGATTTTTAATTTTTTTTTTTTTCCCCCAGGGAATAAGACGGCTCAGATTCAGCGAGTTCTGTGAGATTAACAGCTGTGTGTATTTCATTTAGTGCAGATATGAATTGTGGGCATTTCTCACATGTAAAGAAATGGGAAAGGAAAACACTGACTGAAGCTTGCATAGGGCACATTAAAAGGGCAACTCTGGTCTGGTGTAGCAAAAAAAAACAGCCCAAAAACATACACGGTAAGGCCAAAAGTATGTGCACACCCCTCCATATAATGACGTTCAGATGTTTCCAGTGAAGGGTACTTGCTACAGCATACAAAGACATTTTAGACCATTCTACTCTTCCAACCTCGCAGCAATAGTTTGGGGAAAGGTTCATTTCTGTTGCAGAACTGTGGCCCTGTGTACAAAGCCATTTACACGAAGACATGGTTGGGGCCAGCTTGGTGCGGAGGAACTCAAGTGGACCGAGAGCTCTGACCTCAATCCCGTGGAACATCGCTAATTGCAAGCAGGTCTTCTCACCCAACATCATAAATCTTCTTTTGTGTGATCGGCCACACATTCCCACAGACACACACCAAATCTTGTGGAAAGCCTTCCTAGAAGAATGGAAGCTGCTATAGACACAAGGTGGGGATCCCCTTTAAAAGATTGACTATCTTTAAGGGAACATCTACAAATGTACACACACGGATAGAACTGAAATATACACATTATGATCCAATATGGGGGTCTCTGAACTGCGGCCCTTGGTTTACTTTTATCCATCCCTTGGGACACTATTTTATTCCGCCAATGCCAACAATGGGGTATCATTCCACCCACTGACACCAATAAAAGGGTCAGAATTTCTCCCAATGCCACCAACGATGGGGCACTATTCCTTTCACCGACACCAACAATGGGGTCGAGTGACATCAACGATAGGGCACATTTCCTCCCACTGATACAACGATGGGGTGCTATTCATTCCACTGACATCAATGATGGGGGCACTATTCATTCCATTGACATCAATGATGGGGCGCTATTCCTCTCACTGACACCAATGATGGGGGCACTATTCATTCCACTGACACCAATGATGGGGCACTATTCATTCCACTGACACCAATGATGGGGGCACTATTCATTCCACTGACACCAATAATGGGGGCACTATTTATTCCACTGACATCAATGATGGGGGCACTATTCATTCCACTGACACCAATGATGGGGGCGCTATTCCTCCCACTGACACCAATGATGGGGCACTATTCCTCCCACTGACATCAATGATGGGGGCGCTATTCCTCCCACTGACACCAATGATGGGGGCGCTATTCCTCCCACTGACACCAATGATGGGGGCGCTATTCCTCTCACTGACAC
>JBBGZY010003016.1:5000-65000 GCA_037952925.1 Lithobates clamitans | reverse complement strand
ACACTGTTTTTTTTCCCCCTTTCTGCAAGGAACGAGAAAGATACTTTGATACTCTCCATTCACAAAAACAAAAACAAAAACAAAACAAAAAACAAAACAAAAAAAAAACAAAAAAAAACACAGGGGCGGACTTCACAGTGACTGATTATTGTGGTAGCCAATCAGAGGCTACCACAGCGATCAAGTGACCCGGAATCGGGAGATCCATAATACAGGGCCTGAGGATCTTGGTGAGAGACCCTGGTCTCTGAGCTGGGAGCGCACCGCGAGGCACGCTCCCAGCCCAAAAAGCGGGGGGAACGCATATATGCGGCCCCATGTAAAAAAATAAAAACTAAAAAAAAAAAAAAAACTAAAAAAAACCCCTAAAAAATAAAAATAAAACAAAATATATAATAAAAAAATAAATAAAGCCTAGTGCAGTGAGGCCGCATATATGCGTTACGTCGGTGTGAACGGGATACACTTATACACATATGTACCATACAGAAAAAATTTTTACATCTTGATTGAATCATGCTGAGTCATTTACACTTGTTTTATTTTTTCCTTATTTACAAAACTTTATACATTTATACAACATAATACACACAGCAGCTCTATATTACCTAGTAAACATACCAGAGCTACTGCATAGTACTTGTTTACATTATTAACATAAAAAATGTTGAAGCTGAACTCCAAGCAAACCGCAAAATGCAAAAAGTATAAAATACATATACAAAAAGCGGTTTTACTTGCCCAAAAGATTTAAAAAATCCTGTCCAAAATATACTGACCCTGGCCTGTGTCCTGTATTTGACCCAAACACTAACCCTGGCACTCGCCTAGATCAAACCTTAATCTAGGCATTTTTCTTTATCATTTTATTTTTTATTATTTATTTTACTTTTTTTTTACAAACACTTTTCTTCAAGGAACGAGAAAGGTACTTTGTATCCTTCTCCATTTCCCAAAAAAAAACAAACGGGCGGGCTTCACAGTGACTGATCATTGTGGTAGCCAATCAGTGGCTACCACAGCGATCAGGTGACCCGGAATCGGTAGATCTGGGTATTTCTGTCCAACCAGTCCTGAGACGCAGCTCCGCCACACAAACACAGAGCTGCCTGGCAGGGCGGGAGACCTAATTTTTTTCTTTGCTGCAGTTCAGTAATACTTACATGTCCCCATCCCACCCTGCGGCTGGACAGCAAGACCCCCTTTCACACCGGGGCCGCGGGCGCGTTATCGCTGCCCGTTGTAGCGCTGTTTAAGCGTTGCTTTTCGGGCCGTTAGCAGGGCGCTTTTAACCCCAAAGCAGGGGGTTAAAAGCTCCCGTCTTACGCCGCTTCCAGTTTTTCGGAGCGCTAAATACAGCGCTCCCAAACCGCCCCAAAAGATGCTGCTTGCAGGACTTTTCAAAACCACTGATCACTGTATTAGTATCACTGGTCCCCAAAAAAGTGTCAGTATCATAATGTCCACTGCAATATCGCAGTCTCGCTATAAGTCACTAATTGCGCCCTTACTAGTATAAAAAAAATAAAATCTATCCCATAGTTTGTAGTATATTTTTTGCGCAAACCAATCAATATACCGTATATACTCGAGTATAAGTCGAATTTTTCAGCATGTTTTTTTGTGCTGAAAATGCCCCCCTCGGCTTATACTCGAGTCAAGCACTTTTCTGCAGCAAAAAATTTCATTTTCCGAACCGAATTTGGGGCCCCGTATCTCAGGGCCACTTGATGCAAACCCAGTGGAACTAGAACTACAACATATCCAAAGCTGAAGTTCCTAGCTCTAAGTGGCCCCGAGATACGGGGCCCAAAATCGGTTCGGAAAATGTCATTCTCTGCTGTAGAAAAGTGCTTGACATTTTCTGAACCAATTTTGGGGCCCCATATCTCAGGGTCACTTGGTGCTAGGAACCCCAAATTTGGTGTGCAAACCCAGTAGAACTGGTACCACAACATATCCAAAGCTGAAGTTCCTAGCACTAAGTGGCCCCGAGATACGGGCCCCAAAATCGGTTTGGAAAATGTCATTCTCTGCTGCAGAAAAGTGCTTGACATTTTCTGAACCGACTTTGGGGCCCTGTATCTCGGGGCCACTTGGTGCTAGAAACCCCAGCTTTGGAAATTTTATGCTGCTAGTTCCACTGGGTTTTGCACACCAAATTTGGGGTTCTTAGCACTAAGTGGCCCCGAGATACGGAGCCCCAAATTTGGTCAACTGTGTCCATCTGCAGCAATGTCATTTCGGGACCCTTTGGGTTCAGAAACCCCAAATTTTTGCTGCAGCTAGGGGGCATCTAGGAACCCTTAACTACAGAGTTTGAAGTTCAGGGACCTATGGCTGCAAATGGGCACAGTGAGGCTGCAAATTGGCATTGTTGACCCTCTTTTCCACTTACAGTAGCTGTGCATTTCTCACCCTCGTCTTATACTCGGGTCAATAAGTTTTTCCCAATTTTTTTGTGGTAAATTAGGGCCTCGACTTATACTCGGAACGACTTATACTCGAGTATATACGGTACGCTTTTTGGGATTTTTTTTTTTTTACCAAAAATATGTAGCACAATACATATTGGCCTAAATTTATGAAGAAATTCTAATTTTTTTTTAATGGATATGTGTGATAGCAGAAACTTTTTTTTTTTTTTTTTTCCAAAATCTGCCTTTTTTTGGTTTATAGCGCAAAAAAAATAAAATAAAAACCGTAGTGGTGATCAAATACCACCAAAAGGGAAGCTCTATGTGTGTGTGTGGGGGGGGGGAAAACATAAATTTTATTTGGGTGTAGTGTTACGTGACCGCGCAATTGTCAGTTAGTGTCATATCACAAAAAATGGCCTGGGTCATGAAATGGGGGGGGGGGGGGGTAAATCTTCTGGAGGATCAGGTGATTAATGAATACCCCGGTGTGTAAATTTTCAGCCTGGAGTTCAGCTTTTTAATGACACAAATCTGCTTTGATGTTTTATTTCCATTGAGCGCAGGACTAACCAAAGAACACTTGTTAGGATTGAGACTCGTTGCTGATAGAATCTTTCTTTTTGGAGCCCACGCGGTTTACACTGGTCTCTAAAAACTGGGTTAGGTCGGTCAGGCCTTCATTGGAGAGAAATTGTGTGTAGTCATCCCACCGCTGCCCCTGCAAGAGGTAAAAAAAAAAAAAAAAAAAAAGTCTTAATATGTATTATTGCTTCATACTAATCACTATACTGAACATATATGACAGACCATAACATTTTTCAGAGCCAAAATCTGCATATAAAATTTAATTTTATTGTTTTAAATAATAAAGTCAACTCTGGTTGTAATACTGCCCCCCCCTTCTTTCCAGTACTGTTTTCCACAGACATCCCCGCAAGCGTTAATTGTCTTCTGGGCTGAATGGCGCCCAGTGTCATGCCGCCTTCATATTTGTGCAGGGTGTCGTGGGTGTGCCCCCTGGAGGGAGTGTCACCACAGCACCCTGCACTCGCACTACAACTATTCAGTGTGGCACCGATGTCATACCAGGCAACACTGGCCACTAGACCTTTGTTCTCCCCTTGTGTGTGTGTTTTTTTTTTTTTTTTTTTTATTAGGCATAGCTTTCCACAGAACAGGTCCTCTTTAACTGTCTCCTGACGAAGCTGAGGTTTCCGAGCGAAACGCGTTGACATCACTCTGTGCACCTCTGCATCACCGCCCAGAATCCACGGTGCGAACAGACCGCGGCACAGGTGTGCAGGCTATTGTGTCCAGCGGCTACCCACAAGACTGCCTTTGCCCCATGGAGTCACTCCCCACATAACAGAAGGTGACGGGACTCCGAGCTTGGCGCGTGGTCCGCCATGAGGAAAAAAAAAAAAAAAAAAAGGGAAACGGCCATACTTGAAGGGATTCCCCTTTTTTCAGCCATCACCGCCATGGAGCATCACCGCTATCCACATCCCAGCCGACGACGAAGCACGTCTAACTACTTGCTTTCAACCGGCAGAGCTTTACATCTACATACCAGAACAAGGTACTTTACGCTCTAGAGCAGGGATATGCAATTAGCGGACCTCCAGCTGTTGCAGAACTACAAGTCCCATGAGGCATAGCAAGACTCCGACAGCCATGGGCATGACACCCAGAGGCAGAGGCATGATGGGACTTGTAGTTTTGCAACAGCTGGAGGTCCGCTAATTGCATATCCCTGAACTAGATGGTCATCTCTGCCAACTGTGCTCCTGTTGGGAATTTGGCCTTCGCTTCATGAGTGACCACCCATGTTGTCAGCATCACCCTTTGAATGACAATTGCGCGGTCATGCAACACTGTACCCATATGAACTTCTTTTTTTTTTTTTCACCCATTTGGGTGGTATTTAATTAGTTTTTTTTATTTTTTGCTAAATGAAAAATTCAGTCAGTCCAAAAGGATCACAGAGCGTCCATGGACCCCGTCCCGGCAAGGTAAGCCCACACCGAAGCCGTCTTCGGCTATAGCGTGGGCTTGAAGTAGTTAAAGTGGCTACAAAGCCTAAACATTTTTTACCTTAATGCACTGACTGTTTAGGTAGGAGTATCCGCCCTCATCGATAATTATCTGAGCCCGCTCATTCGATCTAGTGCTTCGCCTGTCTGCAGCGGCTCTCTCCCCTCACTTCCTGGTCTCACAGGCTTTGCCAACGGCTCCCGCTGCTGTCAATCAAAGCCAGTGACAGGGGAGCAGGGGGAAAGGGCCGAGCCCCGCAGTCTGTGTCTATAGATGCAGGCAGCGAGCCCACATATGTGCCCCCCCCCATAGAAAGTGGCTTCCTAAGGGGGCACACGACAGAGAAGAAGAGGAGCCATGAGTGCCAGCGGGAGACCCAAAAAAGAGGTGGTTGGGGGCCGCTCTGTGCACAGAGCAGCTAATGTATTAAACATGATTATTATTCAAGCACTAGCCGACCACCCTATTGCAGATTTACTGCTACAGGGCGGGCCGCTCCGTGCAGAATCATATTTTTTATTATATATATACATAATCTTTATCCTGTTTTTTTGGCTGGAACAATGTCAGGGTACTCCCTGTCTTCCACCAATAATATAAATAAATTTTATATATATATATATTAATACACACACAATTCTTCACTTCCAGGTAGGGGGCATGCAAGAACTGCTTCTACTGTGATTCAACACAGCATAAGCCATTCATCTGGAAAACACAGAACGGAGGCTCTGCCCATGTAAACAAGGCAGAGCTCTGGTCTGACGGAAGGGGGGAGGATGGGAGTGATGGATTTTCTTTCACAGGGTAAAAAAAATATCCATCACTTCCCTTAGTAAAAGCAACACCTTTAGTACACACACACACACACTGGTAAGTCACACAGTTAACCCTTTGATCACCCCTACCTGTTTAACCCCCTTCCCAGCCAGTGTCATTAGTACAGTGACAGTGAATATTTTTAGCACTGATCGCTGTATTAGTGTCACTGGTCCCCAAAAGGTGTCAAAAAGTGTCAGAATGTCTGCCACAATATCGCTGTCCCCCTATAAGTCCCCGATTGCCACCATTACTAGTATAAAAAATAAACAAATTCCAGTATATACACACACTATAGTTTGTAGAAGCAATAACTCTTGCACAAAGCAATCAGTGTACGCTTATTGGGATTTTGATCTACCAAAAATATGTAGCAGAATATATATTGGCCTAAAAAAATTTTTATTGGATGTTTTATAGCAGAAAGTGTATATATATATACATACATACACACACACACATATATATATATACACATATATATATATATACACACATATATATGTGTGTGTGTGTGTGTGTGTGTGTGTGTGTGTGTGTGTGTGTGTGTGTGTGTGTGTGTGTGTGTGTGTGTGTGTGTGTGTATATATATATATATATATATATATATATATATATATATATATATATATATATATATATATATATACACACACACACACACACACACGTTCTGCTATAAAACATATCCAATAAAAAAATTGTTGGCCAATATATATTCTACTACAAAATATATTTATATATATATATATATATATATATATATATATATATATATATTTTTCAAAATTTTTTATAGAGCAAAAAATTAAAAAAACACAGAGGTGACCAAATACCACCAAAAAGAAAGCTCTATTTGTGGGTACAAAATGACTAATTTTATTTGTGTACAGCATGGCATAACCACACAATTGTCACTTAAAATAATGCAGTGCCGTATCACCAAAATTGGCCTGGTCATGAATATGGGGGGGGGGGGGGGGGGGGGAGTAAATCTTCCAGAAGTCAAGCGGTCAAAAAATGTAAAATGACAATGTTTCCATTTACAAATCACTTTAATGCAGGGGGTATGTAAATAGGCTGTTTAGTAGCAGTGAAAAGTCACTGGTATCTTCCTCACTTTTTGAATCCGACATTTTCATTTGATGGCCAAGTCACGGACGGTTATAGCACGACAAGCTTATTGGTCTAATGGCAGGTCAGTGTATTGTGAGATTATTCTAGGCAATCCCAAGACGTCGGTGTTTGCAGCGCAGCCCTTGGGCACCCCCAAAATTTAGTAGTGGGAGCTTCGATTCTTAAAGAGCCTGTAATAGCAGTGGTACCTAGCAGTTTCATGTAACATAATAATAATTATTATAATTATAAAGGATTTAAATAGCGCCAACAGTTTACGCAGCGCTTTACAATATAAAAGGGAAACAATACAGTTATAATACAATAAAATACAAGAGTTAATCCTCTGTTCAGAAGAGCTTACAATCTAATCTAATTCCCCACAGTTACAGAAAGTTGCAACTGTGGGGAATGAGCTGATGGAAGTGGTCAAAGATTAGTTAGAGACGTGATAGGCTTTCCTGAAGAGATGAGTTTTCAGGGATCGCCTGAAGGCAGTAAGAGTAGGGGATAGCCGGACCGGTTAAGGTAGGGAGTTCCAGAGGATGGGAGAGGCTCGAGATAAAAGGCTTGGGTAGCATGCGATCGCACATGCGTGAGATTTCGGCAGGGGACCGAAGGAGGGGCAGAAATGACGTCCACAACAGACAGAAAAAAGGGGCAAAGATGGCGCTGCCAATTCTAGGTAGAGGATATAATTTAAAAAACAAAAGAAAAAAGGTAATTACAAAGCTCTTTTTACCTATAAATGTGTGAGGCGTGCAAATAATTATTGGATAATATAAAAAAAAAAAAAAAACACAACAAATAAATCCTGGGTTTACTTCTTTTTTTAAAGGCTCTTTTTCTTAAAAAAAAAACATGTCATACTCACCTGTGCTGTGCAGTTGGTTTTGCATAGAGCAGCTCAGATCCTTTTCTTCTCGGGTCCCTCACCGGCGCGCTTGGCCCATCCCTCCTGCCCAGTGTCCCCAGAGCAAGCAGCGTGCAATGAGGGGCACCCAAGCAGGCTCGTTCCTGAGCCAAGGCTCTGCATGTCCATTCACACACACACACACACAGCCACAGCTCGGCTCCGCCTTCCCTCTCCTCATTGGCTCTGTTTGACAGCAGCGGGAGCCATTGGGCTCAACCAACGAGGAGGGAGAGCCCCCGGAGAGCTGAGGCTCTTGTGCACATCGTTGGATCGAGATGAGGCTCATGTAAGTATTAGAGGGGGGGGGCTGCCTTTTTTTTTTTTTTACCTTTATGCATAGGATAGTAATAAAACTTTGAGACTTTGGAACCACTTTAGCTCCGCCCCCCCCCCCCAACATCTGGTAAAATAAAAAACAATCCCTAGCAAACTACTTCTTCCAAGAACTGGTCCAGAGACAGACGGGTAAACTGGGATTCTTAGGAAATGGTCACACTACAGGTTCTCTTTCAGGTCAGGTACCAGTTATGAGTGGATGACGTTTGAAGTATTACCTTAAGGTGTCGGAGGTGAAACATTTCATCTTTGGAAAGTTTCTATAGAAAAAGAAGAGAAAAAAAATAAAATAAACACACATCTTAAAACATGTGAATTGCTGAATTGCCTGTCCTAAGCTGGACTCTTCCCAAATTTTGTACATTGAGTATTTCCATTGGCCCATGACAGGGTATGCTCAGCTCTACAGCCATGCTTGGTGGTGATTTGGGGGATCTGAACCAATGATAAGCTCTCACTATAATTGGTCTTTTCTAGATAGAACCTGGAATCAGAACTTTATTACTGGAATACAGCACATGAAAATATGATATCCCTGCAAGTGAAATCTGTGCGGTTTACCCATCATCCATTTTCATGCACATATGATGTGAAGGAGCAACCAAAACCGATGGGGTTTAGTTCCGCTTTATGATTTACTGGCGTTTAGGGGCTCAGGGCTTCAGCAAAATGGCAGCCTCCAACAAGAAGAAATAGGAACAATGCCGGAGGCAATTCACAGCGTACACTAAAGTTGTTGTAACCCTAAAAAAATAAAATAGAATAAAAATAAATAAATAAATAAGAAAATGCTGTCACGGTGGTTACATGATTGCAAAAAGTGATCACAAGCTTTCCATTAGCCGCCGGTAACTGTGCCGGGAGCACGCTCTTGGCACAGCTGTGTCTGCAAATTACAAGCAACAAAAACCCTTGACCCTTTGATAAAGTCACGTGACGCAACGCGTCAGAGAGGAGCCAGGTGTTTACTGTGGAATGCAGCACAGTAAGCGCGCTCCGTCCCGCCGTTTGGGGGTTTTAAGTAATTTTCTAGCAAAAAAAAATGTTTTTAACTTGTAAACAACAAATCTCAGAAAGAGGCTCGGTCCTTAAGTGGTTAAGGAGAAATCTTCCAACATCTGTACCAAGGACAATGGTCTAAAAGGGGGGATTTTCCTCAATTTGGGATCATCTCCTAACTTCCGGCAGCATCCCTCACAGGAAGTGAGAGATTTCCTAGTGGTACACAGACAACAAAAAATAAATTGGCAGGGGTTCCAACATCCCTACTCTATAGGAAAAAAAAAAAAAATTGTTGGCTATACCTACACTTAAATTAAAGGTGTGAGACCTTGCGTGCACCAGGGTACTGTTCATATATACACTGGGTGGGTGGTTGGGTTGGGGTGGTTGGGTTGGGGTTGGATTGGGTTGGGGTGGTTGGGTTGGGTTGGGTTGGGGGGGGTTGGATTGGGTTGGGGGGGTTGGGTTGGGTTGGGGGGGGTTGGATTGGGTTGGGGGGGTTGGGTCAGCGTGCTTACCTGGTGCAAAAATGAGAAGGAGAAAGCCATCAATGCCGGGTGGAATACAATGTTGAATGCCCTTTTATAGGATGCCACGCCGGCCATTTCAAGGACTTCTGGGCTCATTTTGATTCCTTGTGGATGGGGGTCCTGGGTAAATGCTTGTGATGTCCAAAGGCATCCCACCATTGCAGTAAGGTATTGGTTATATAGTTTAAACGTCTGGCTATTGATGTTTAACGGGACACGGCCCTTTAAAAAAAAAAAACAAAGAAAAACAAACATTACGATGGACAAAGAGGACAAATAAGAAATGTTAATTTACACCATAGCTTCTCATACAGTGATGCCTGACAAGTGACTCTGCGTTTTCTTTTACTGTGCGACTAAAACTACATTCACACCTAGGCGTTTGGAATCGCGGGCAGAATCACAAAATGCGGGAAGCGATTGCGATGCCATTACTCGTTAATGGCAACCCCAATCTCGGTGCGATATTGCTCGCGATTGGCGGGCGGATAAAAAAAAAAAATAAAAAAAATCGCAAAACGTGCAGAGCTTGTTGCTCAAAAAATGAGCCAGAGCTTCTTATGGGCGACAGTGTTTGCGATTTTGCCGCACGATTTATTGCCTGCCAATTGCGTCACAATCGCATCGTGATTGGGTTGCCATTAACAAGTAGTGGCATCGTAATCGCATCCCGCGATTCTGGAATCATGGACAGAATCGCCGCGATTGCGCCCGCGATTCCGAACGATCTAGGTGTGAATGGAGCCTAAGACTAGCACCCACTGATTAACCGGTTCCCGACCGGCGAACGACGATGTACGTCGGCAGAATGGCACGGCTGGGCAAACGGGCGTACCTGGACGTCCATTTGAACTCCCCACCGTGCGCGCCGCCGGCCGAGAGCTCCGTGAGTCGGGTCGCGGGTCCCACGGACGCGATCACCGCCGGGATACCCGCGATCGCCTCGCCTGATGTAAACAAGCATCTCCCCGTTCTGCCTAGTGACAAGTGTCACTGATCACTGCTCCCTGTCATCGGGAGCAGTGATCAGTCTAGCGACACATACAGCCCCTCCCCCCTACAGTTAGAAAACACTCCCCTAGTACTGATTAACCCCTCTCCGTCCCCTAGTGGTTAACCCCTTCACTGCCAGTGTCATTTACACAGAAATCAGTGCATTTTTATAGCACTGATCGCTGTATAAATGACAATGGTCCCAAAAATGTGTCAAAAATGTCCGCCATAACGTCGCAGTCACAATAAAAAAAAAAAAATCGCTGATCGCCGCCATTACTAGTAAAAAAAAAAATAAAAAATTATTAACAAAAATGCCATAAAACTATCCCCTATTTAGTATAACTTTTGCGCAAACCAATCAATCAACGCTTATTGCGATTTTTTTTTTTTACCAAAAATATGTAGAAGAATACGTATCGTCCTAAACTGAGGGAAAAAAAATGTTTTTATATATTTTGGGGGGATATTATAGCAAAATGTAAAAAAAATAATGCGTTTTTTTCAAAACTGTCGCTCTTATTTTGTTTATAGCGCAAAAAATAAAAATCGCAGAGGTGATTAAATACCACCAAAAGAAAGCTCTATTTGTGGGAAAAAAAAAGGGCGTCAATTTTGTTTGGGAGCCACGTCGCACGACCGCGCAGTTGTCAGTTAAAGCGACGCAGAGCCCGAATCGCAAAAAAAAAAGCTCTGGTCAGGAAGGGGCTGAAGCGGTTAAGCTAAACTTACGGTAAAAACACGGAAGAGAAATTAAATTGTAATTGATTCAGTCGTTTAAGAATCCGGTCTGGATATTGTTATTCCTTTTTGTAGAAATTACTTTGTACATTTTATGGCATATGTCAATAAGCTTTTTGTACTATTTCTTTGTACCAAATAAAAAAAGTTTGTAAACAAAAAGAATCCGGTCTTGACTTGATATCAGTCTCTGGGCAGGGCGGGGAGATAACTCAGGTGTGTTGCATACTTTTTAATTTTATTGTTGTGTTTAGCGGTTTGCCTGGGAGTTCCGCTTTAACTCCAAATCCCTCTTTGGTTTTGGGTAGAACATAAAACTAAAACATCCTGAAGAAATTCTGAGCAATTCTGTTCTACACTGGACATAAAAAAAAAAAATATTAAAAAAACCCCATGTATCTGCTTTTCGTACAGTGTTGTCTTTTTCATCTTTTCTTGCTGTCAAGAGATTGTCTCTATACCTGGGGGGAAAAAAAAACAAAAAAAAAAACACAAAAGTTATTTTATAGGGCGATCCATCGGGGCTCTCAAACTTTATAGTATAAAAAGAAAATCTGACACAGAGCTTAAAGTGGAGTTCCACCCATTTTTACAACTCTTCAGCATCCCTCACTAAACTGTGCACTGTAAACGAATTGGATATTTTTTTTTTTTTTTTTCTCAGCACCTCCTGTATATCTGCTGTATTCATTTTTCACTTCCTCCTCCCTGGCCGCGGCCCATCGCATCATTTCCTGTTTGCAATGCCTTCTGGGAAGGGGCGGCAACTTCCTCTGAAACTGCCGTTGCTATGGAAACCTGACCTGAAACCTATTACACTGCTTGTGCTGCACTGAGCATGTGCGAGATCTGCAAGGATGAGATCCAGGAAGAAATACAGTTTGGCTTCAGATGCCCACACTTAAGATGGCCGCGGCCTGCTGTAAGTTTGTTATTTTATAAGCTACTGCTATAAACTAACAAAACAGACCTTAATTTACAGACTAAATTTACTAGAATACATTAAGCTTGTGTATTATAGGGGTATTTTTATTTAAAAAGTATAATTTCGGCCGGAACACCACTTTAAGTTGTGAGACGTGAACTAGTAAGCATCATAATTAGCACCCTGTGTGTATGCAGTCCTTCGGCCACACAGATCTTAAAGACTGCAGAGCATTGCACCCGTGATCCGGTCACGGGTGCAATGTCCAGCCCCTGCAGACTCAGGATAGCCGTCTGCCCATACCTCCAATAAGGGCAGGCAGTTCGATGAACTAGGAAGGATGCTAACCAGTGCCCTCACAATTCATGGAAAACTGCAAGCTGTCAGCCGCAATGGCTGATGGTACTTGTAGTCAGTCTATTCATTCACAGGAAACTGAATGAGTGACGCAACCATGTGGGCGGAGCTGCGCAACGCTGCATTGTTTTCAAATTGTGACAGCGAGTGTGCGTGGAGAAGATGCCCCACCCGCAGTTACGGGGGGGAAGGGGCGAAAAAGGTGCAGATGCTGGAACAGGTTACATGTTCCCCCCCAAAAAAAAGGTGGAACATGTAACGTGTTCCAATGGTGAATTTATCCTTCAGGCGCAACCTGAAAGCCACGCGACTTTGCCAGGCGACTTCGGAGAGACTTTGCAGCAACTTCAAGGAAAGCCCGAGTCATCTTCCTGTGATGTCCGATTCAAATCACAACAATTAAGACGAGGATCTGACTTGGAGGCGACTTCCATCAAAGTCTATGGGCACAAGTCGGATAGAAGTCGCCTTGAAGTAGTACAGGAACCTTTTCTAAAGTCGGAGTGGCTTTAGTAGTGCTAAGGGTTGGTTCACACTAGGACGACTTGTCAGGCGACCTAGTCGCCTGCCAAGTAGCGTCCCGTTCTGGACAATGGAACCGTTCTAATCGGATTCTATTCTATAATTCTATTCAGGGAGCGAACACTATACGCATCACACATGCAGGAACTAAACCAGCTGTCAATCTAAGAACTGGAGGGTGGAGCACAGATGCAGTCTACAGGAGGGGGCTGTCCGTCTGAAAGCTGGTGGGGGGGAGATACCCTGCAGTCTACAGGAGGGGGCTGTCCGTCTGAAAGCTGGTGGGGGGGGGGAGGATACCCTGCAGTCTACAGGAGGGGGCTGTCCGTCTGAAAGCTGGTGGGGGGGGGGAGGATACCCTGCAGTCTACAGGAGGGGGCTGTCCGTCTGAAAGCTGGTGGGGGGGGGGGGGGGGGAGATACCCTGCAGTCTACAGGAGGAGGCTGTCCGTCTGAAAGCTGGTGGGGGGAGATACTCTGCAGTCTACAGGAGGAGGCTGTCCGTCTGAAAGCTGGTGGGGGGGGGGGAGGATACCCTGCAGTCTGCAGGAGGGGGCTGTCTGTCTGAAAGCTGGTTGGGGGGGGGGGGGGGATACCCTGCAGTCTACAGGAGGAGGCTGTCCGTCTGAAAGCTGGTGGGGGGGGGGGAGATACCCTGCAGTCTACAGGAGGAGGCTGTCCGTCTGAAAGCTGGTGGGGGGGGGGGGGGATACCCTGCAGTCTACAGGAGGGGGCTGTCTGTCTGAAAGCTGGTTGGGGGGGGGGGGGGATACCCTGCAGTCTACAGGAGGAGGCTGTCCGTCTGAAAGCTGGTGGGGGGGGGGGAGATACCCTGCAGTCTACAGGAGGAGGCTGTCCGTCTGAAAGCTGGTGGGGGGGGGGGGGGATACCCTGCAGTCTACAGGAGGAGGCTGTCCGTCTGAAAGCTGGTGGGGGGGAGATACCCTGCAGTCTACAGGAAGAGGCTGTCCGTCTGAAAGCTGGTGGGGGGGGGGGGGGGGGAGGATACCCTGCAGTCTACAGGAGGAGGCTGTCCGTCTGAAAGCTGGTGGGGGGGGGAAGATACCCTGCAGTCTACAGAGGAGGCTGCTGTGTCTGTATCCACTTCAGCATACAGCTGTAGTCCCTGTAGTGCGCATGCAATGGTGGTTCCGGGAGGACCCCAGAAGACAATGGAGGGCCCTATAGGTGCAACTGTTAAAAAGGAACTTCTATTTTTTTTTTTTTTCTTTTAAAACGAGGGCATTCGATCAGGTACTTATGTAAATGATGCTTTAGCATTGTATTTAATAGTACATGGGTTTAATACCGCTTTACGGCTGGGGCGTGGCTCCGTGTCTGAATGGGCACAGGGAGTTGCAGCTCGTCTTGGGTGCCCCTATAGCAAAGCTGCTTGCTGTGGGGGCACTCAACAGAAAGGAGGGGCCGGGAGTGCCGAAGAGGGACCTGAGAAGAGGAGGATCCCAAATCCACTACACAGCAGGTAAGTAACTTTTTTTTTTAATAACAAAACGAGACTTTAGTATCACTTTTAGTAAAAGAGGTTGTAAACCCTCATGTTTTTTTCACCTTAATGCATCCTATGCACTAAGGTGAAAAAAAACTTGTGTCAATGACCGCCCCCCCCCTTGCCTGAGTCATGTGATTCACATGCTGGAGACGTGCTCTTCCCCTCTGCCTGTTGTCTCGGCTCTTGATTGGATAGATTGATAGCAGCGCAGCCATTGGCTCCCGTTGCTGTCAATCAAATCCAATGATGCGGGCACCAGGGGGGGGAGGGGGGGCGAGGCCGAGTCAGGCATTCTAAGTCTATGGACGCATAAGTCTAGGAGCGAGCCCGCAAGGTAACAACCCCCCCCCCCCCCTGGGAGAGCGCTTTTCCTAGGTGGTTATACGATGCAAGGAGAAGCCGCGAGAGTCACCGGGGGGGGACCCCAGAAGTCAAGGATGGGGGGCCACTCCAACGAACTGCACAGTGAAGGCATGTATGAAATGTTTATTTTAAAATAAAATTAAAAAAAAAAAAAACCGAAGCCTTACAATCACTTTAAGCTTTTAAACAAGTGCCCATAATACTGGAGTGTGCATCTCATGCACTGCTTGTGGCGATCATATGCATGTGGTCCAAAAAGACTTAAAACATTTATAATTCAGAAAACTTACCTGTGCATAATGTAACAGATCTGATTAAGGTTCACACAGTCTTTGCAAAGAAGAGCGGGATAGAACACCCCAGCAGGAGGAAGGACGATTAGAGGTAAAGAAAAACAAACATATAAATCAGAAACCTGTAAAATAAAAAATGAAAAAAAAAAAAAGCGTCAGTTTGAGTGTACAAATGTAAACCTGAAACCAAAAAATGGTATTCATATAATGCTTAGAAACTACCTAAAAAAGTCCCGTCTTTTATTATGAAATATCTTAAAGCTGAAGTGGGATTAGTTCCAATTTAAAGTGGATTTAAAAGCAGAAGGCCCCGCCCCCTCTCTCCCCTCATTGGCTCACTGACTTTATTTGACAGTAGAGGAAGCCGAATGCGCTCTGCTGCTGTCTCAGCCAATGAGGAGGCAGAGTCCCCGGGCAGCCATGTCTTTCCTGCAACATCGCTGGATAGAGCTGGAGCTCAGGTAAGTATTAGGGGGGGGGGGGTGGGGGAACTGCTGCACACTAAAGGTTTTTCTATCTTAATGCATAGAATGCATCAAGATAAAAAAAAAAAAAAAAATTCTGCCATTACAACCACTTTAAAGCGGGGGTCCACCTACTACATCATCTAAAAAAAAAAATATTAAAAGCCAGCAGATACAAATACTGCAGCTGCTGACTTTTAATACATGGCCACTTACCTGTCCCAGGGTCCAGCGATGTCGGCAGGGGATGCCGAGAACCGAGCGGTCGCCGCCATCCTAGGTGAGGGAATCAGGAAGTGAAGTGTTGCGGCTTCACTTCCCGGTTCCCTACTGCGCATGCGCGAGTCGCGCTGCGCGTCCCAAGTGGTCCCCGCTCTCTCCTGGGAGCTGTGTGATTCCCAGCAGACAGCACGGAGGGACAGGAAAAGGCATAGACTCCCATGGGAGTCTATGCTGGAAGTGGGTGCAAACACCTGTCTTAGACAGGTATCTGCACCCCCCTCCCCCCTGAAAGGTGCCAAATGGGACACCGGAGGGGGGGGGAGGGTTCCGAAAAGCGAAAGTTCCATTTTTGTGTGGAACTGCGCTTTAAGGTAAAAAAAACCTTCTGGGTGCAGCACCCCCCCCCCAGCCCCCCTAATACTTACCCAAGTCTCATTTCGTTCCAGCAATCAATGTGCATGAGAGCCTTGGCTCTCCTAGGTCTCTGTCCTCATTGGCTCACACAGCAGCGGGAGCCTTTGGCTCCTGCTGCCATCAATCACAGCCGGTGAGCCAACGAGAAGAGGGCAGGGGGGGGGTTGGGTTAGGGCAGGAGTCTGCTTGAGTGGAGCCAGGAGCAAGAGCCTGCTCGAGTGCATCCCAAATAGCAAGAGACTTGCTCTGGGGGGCACTCAACAGGGGGGAGGAGTCAGGACCGCCAGCAGGGGACCGGGGCTGCTCTGTGCAAAACCATTACACAGAGCAGGTAAGTATAACATTTTTGTTTTTTGTCTTTTTCTATTAAAAAAAAAAAAAAAAAAGATTGAACCTATAGAATCACGTTAATATGCAATACATGAATAAATAAAACAAACAGTCCCTAAAAGTAGAAGGTCCGTTTTCTTACCAATGTATAGAATTCCAGCACAGACTGAAGGAGGAGAGAACTGTTATGCATCTGCAAGCCCACAGTACACAAACGGCCGGTAAACTGAATCATATTTTCAAGTGAAGTCATCAAGCCAGACATGGTGTCATTTCTGCGTGACAGACACAAAGATAAAAAAAGGTCAAAGTTTAGACTGAGCCCTTGACCTCCTAGTGTCTCCTATGAAAATGATCTGCAATGGTGTCACAAAGACATACACTATACTGTCAAAAGTATTGGGACGCCTGCCTTTACACTCACATGAACTTTAATGGCATCCCAGTCTTAGGCAGGGTCCACACATGTGAAGCCGCCCGTTGGTGCCTGGGGTCTGGTGCGTGTCTATTCACCGGTTCTGGTGCGATTCAGGTCCGAATTTGCACCTGAACCAGACCCAAACACGCAAAAAGGACCCTACTGCAACCCAGGCCGCGGCTGCCCCGCACCTGTGTGAACTGACTCCATTGGGAGCTGGTCACATTCGCCTGTCATGCGAATTGGATTTGGAGGGAAACTCACATCCAATTAGCATGTATGTGCACCCGGTCCTAGTCCGCAGGGTTCAATATTGAGTTGCCCCACCCTTTGTAGCTATAACCGCTTCAACTCTTCTGGGAAGTCTTTCCACAAGGTTTAGGAGTGTGTCTATGGGAATGTTTGACCATTCTTCCAGAAGAGCATTTGTGAGGTCACGCACTGATGTTGGACGAGAAGGCCTGACTCGCAGTCTCCGCTCTAATTCATCCCAAAAGTGTTCTATCGGGTTGAATTCAGGACTCTGTGCAGACCAGTCAAGTTCCTCCACCCCAAACTCGCTCATCCATGTCTTTATGGGCCTTGCTTTGTGCACTGGTGCGCAGTCATGTTGGAACAGGAAGGGTCCATCTCCAAACTGTTCCCACAAAGTTGGGAGCATGAAACTGTCCAAAATGTCTTGGTATGCTGCTGACTTTTAAAAAAAAAAACAGCCACTCACCTGTCCCACGATCCAGCGGTGTACTCACCCCAGTCAGTCTCACCCGCTGTGTTCGTTACCCGGCGCTGGCATCTTCACTATGGGCACCCGGCTGTGACAGCTTGCAGCTTCACAGCTGGGTGCCCCCTGCACATCATGAATGGTGGGATGAAGTCTTCTGGGACCTGTCCGTGTCCCAGAAGACTGCAGGGAGGAGGGAGAACTTGCGTTTCCCACGGAAGTGGGAGTACCTGTCCGAATCAGGGTACACGCCCCCCCCCACTCCTCAAAAGTGCAGATTCTTCAAGAGGAGTGGGGGCGAGTCCTTAAAGCAGAACGTCCCCTTTTGGGTGGAGCTCCGCTTTAATCATCACTGGGTTTTTTTTTTTTTGCTAAACAAACGAAAAAAAGACCGAAAAATTTGGAAAAAAAAAAATGTATAGTTTGTTGTAAAATTTTGCAAACAAGTAATTTTTCTCTTTCACTGATGTGTGCTGATGAGGCTGCACTGATAGGCTGCAGTGAGGGGCACTGATAGGCGACACTGAATAGGTGGCACTGATGGGCACTGTTGGGACTGCACCGATTATCAGGACTGGGTTCGTTTAACAAAAGCCGGTTATCGGCTCTCGTCGTGCTGTCAGCGCGAGGAGGTAAAAGCCGATACCGGGTGTTTACATCCTGTGATCAGCTGTCATTGGCTGGCAGCTGATCACTTGGTAAAGGGCCACTTCGATTGGCCCTTTACCCCATCTGTGCTCAGCTAAGTCCTAAGGACTCGGCGATCACAGAGCGTGGGGGCAGCGCGATTACGGGAGGAACGTCCATGGACACCCTCCCGGCAAAGAAAGCCAAACTAGAACCTCAGAGATTCGGGATTCTGAAGGCAATATAAACAAAATTTGTATAAAAAATATATTGTTTATTGATACAAAATTCCTAAAAACAGTGATCATATAGATCCAATCAGAATAGCAGCAACTGATACAAATACATAAAATGACATATGATAAACAAATGATGGTGGCTTAGAAAAGTGGCAAATTTCAGCTGCGATTCAAACACATGAGAAACATCACATAGCTCTAGGTGATAAGCAGTTGCAGAGTCCGACGCGTTTCGAAAACACGCATTAAAATTCTTTATCAGGGACATAAAGCCAATGTTGAAATGTTGATCCTAGGAACAGGGGAAAACCTTTCCATCAAAAAGGTACATCACCATAGTCAGTATAAGCCCTCCACCGCATTAAGGGGTCCAAGAGTACAAGACTCATGTCAGCTCCATCCACATATGGTGTATTTTTGATCCACCTCAGACGATCTTCCTGTAAACTCTTGGGGGGCCTACTATTCTTGGTTGGACTTTATCCGCGGTCAGCCTGAATTCTCTGCTTTAAGCATTCCACTCTTTCGTTTCAAGGCCCTCCCTAGTCCCCTTGAAATTGCTGGGGGGGTTTTTGGATACTACAGTGGTGGAGCCTCTTGGGTTTTGACAACCTTTGTTGAGTCTTGTACTCTTGGGCCCCTTAATGCGGTGGAGGGCTTATACTGACTATGGTGATGTACCTTTGATGGAGAGGTTTTCCACTCAGGGCCACCAGCCTAACATAAATTATTTGCACTGGTCATGGGGGGGGGGGGGGGCAAATGCCCCTCTACTCCCAACTCCACAATGAAATACAGATATGTTTACAGTCCAGGTCCATAAGAAACTCCAAAGACATGCTGATAGGTTAATTGGTTTCTGTCCACGATTGGCCCTTTATAATGAGTGTGTTAGGGACCTTGGATTGTGGGCTCCTTGAGGATAGGGCGCGATGTATGTGTGGATCGCTGCGTAAATTGATGGCGATATATGAGTACCTTAAATAAATAGGGATAATTGTAGGCACGCAACCACACTCACTCAGGTTGAACTGGATGGACTGGTGTCTTTATTCAACCTTACTAACTATGTAACTATGTAAACTAGTCTGAGTGTCTTTCTCATCCAGATGGAACAGGCTCTTTGGAGGTTGTGTGCACCACATAAGACACAGCAGTGATTTACACCTACACTAGCCCAAGGGACTTATCCATGACTGCCAGTTGTGCCTGATGAAGAATTTTAATGTATGTTTTCGAAACGCGTCAGTCTTTGTATCAGTTTCTGCTATTCTGATTGGATCTATATGATCACTGTTTTTAGGAATTTTGTATCAATAAACAATATATTTTTTTTATACAAATTTTGTTTATATTGCCTTAAAAAAATCCTGAATCTCTGGAGGTTCTAGTTTGTTCTGTATATTAAGGGATGATGGCGATAACATGCCAAATCCACATGAGTCTAATTTCTAGAAAGCCTGTAGCCATCTTCCGACTATAGTACAGGCAGGGAAGGGGTAAAGAGAATAGGTATGTTGTTCAATAACCTAGAGGTTTAGGAATCTTCTCTGGTTGTTTTTCAGTTCCTAAATCTCCCCAAATCATGTATACAATGGACTGAGGTTTTAAAGAGAACCTGTGCTATACAAGTGGTGCCCAAAAATGACATGAAGAGGGCAAAACACTTGCCAGTAGGGGCGTTGCTAGGTGGTGGCTATTGGGGCTATAGCCCCGAGTCTCTTGCGACAGTGGCAAGAAGGCTGGTGACCGCTCCTATGGGCTCTAGCCCCAGATCTTTTGTAGACCTAGCAACGCCCCTGCTTGCCAGTACAGCCTGGTGTCTCCCTGCAGCTGATCTTATTCCCAATACAGCCTCACAACACCCTGTGCTGGCACTGTCTCTCTGTATGGAGGTGGACATCTTGGTAGAAGGAGCAGGGCTTTGCTTCCCCTGAGTCAGAGCTGTCTTCCTAATTATCTGATAACTGGTGGGCTAATGATAAAGAAGCAGCAGAAGCGGCGGAGGAAGTGCAGATTCACAAAAAAAAAATGATAAAAGCAGAAGCAGAGAGTAGTACTGACATCACTAAATCTCACTCTATAACTAGCAGTCATAGGCAGCAGTCCCTTGGATGATCTCACACTGCAGATATACAGCTATAAGATCAGGAATGCCTGAGTACAGGGGGGTGTACCGCTACTTTTCAGGAGGAATACTATTTGCTATAATATAGCAAATCTTCCATTTTTTTTTTTTTTTGTCCAGGACCACTTTAAAGCACCAGCGCAAATGCCGTGAATGTTAAATCGACACAATGTATAATAAAGCAGCTCTGAAAGGATAATCACACACTGAGGTTTGCAGAGAGCCCATTTCTTTGCGGTTATTTCTTACTTATTTTCAACATTTTCTATGCAGACCGAATGCTTGATCACCCAGTTCTCCAGCAGATCCCTCAGACTTTTAAGCATGTCGATCTGTAATAAATACATTATAACATTTAGGCTTCATAAAACATTTTTCAGGAAATATATCATTTTGCATCTTCCCCATTTCATGTTTGATATTCACATTACAATACAAAATCACACATTCGAGAAACTTTCATATCCATCCGTCAATTGTCTCCCCCCCCCCAGCTATGTCTCTTGCAAACACTATTGATATGGAAAGTGTGCTGCATGTTGATTTTAATTTGCAAGAGAGAAAATTTAAAATGGTTCTAAAGCCTTAATGTTTTTTTGTTTTTGTTTTTTAACCTTAATGCTTTCTAAGGATTAGGGTTAAAAACCTTCTGTGCTGCAGGATCACCCCCCCTCCCCTTATATTTACTTGAGCCCGATCTCGATCCAGTGATGTGCACGAGAGCACCATCTCTTGCCCTCCTAATTGAGCAGATTGACATGTCAATCAAATCCTGTGCAGAGGGATCGGGGGGGGGGGCGGGGCTAAGCCACCCTGTCCGTGTCTATAGACGCAGACAGAGCGGCTCTGGAGCGAGCCCGCACGAGGGCCCTCACCGAAAAAGGGAAAGAGTAATTTTTATCCTTCACTGATGTGCGCTGATGAGGCTGAACAGATGGGCACTGACGAGGTGGCACCAATATGCCGCACTGATACAGTAGGTGGCACTGATAGGCAGCACTGATGATCACCGATACAGTAGGTGGCACTGACAGACAGCACTAAAAAGCACTGATACAGTAGGTGGCACTGATAGGCAGCACTGATACAGTAGGTGGCACTGATAGGCAGCACTGATGAGCACCGATACAGTAGGTGGCACTGATAGGCAGCACTGATGAGCACCGATACAGTAGGTGGCACTGATAGGCAGCACTGATGAGCACCGATACAGTAGGTGGCACTGATAGGCAGCACTGATGAGCACCGATACAGTAGGTGGCACTGATAGGCAGCACTGATGAGCACCGATATAGTAGATGGCACTGATAGGCAGCACTGATGAGCACAGGTACAGTAGGTGGCACTGATAGGCACCGATACAGTAGGTGGCACTGATAGGCAGCACTGATGAGCACCGATACAGTAGGTGGCACTGATAGGCAGCACTGATGAGCACTGATACAGTAGGTGGCACTGATAGGCAACCCCTGATGAGCACAGATACAGTAGGTGGCACTGATAGGCAGCACTGATGAGCACCGATACAGTAGGTGGCACTAATAGGCAGCACTGATGAGCACCGATACAGTAGGTGGCACTGATAGGCAGCACTGATGAGCACAGGTACAGTAGGTGGCACTGATAGGCACCGATACAGTAGGTGGCACTGACAGGCAGCACTAAAAAGCACCGATACAGTAGGTGGCACTGATAGGCAGCACTGATGAGCACCGATATAGTAGATGGCACTGATAGGCAGCACTGATGAGCACAGGTACAGTAGGTGGCACTGATAGGCACCGATACAGTAGGTGGCACTGATAGGCAGCACTAAAAAGCACTGATACAGTAGGTGGCACTGATAGGCAGCACTGATGAGCACCGATACAGTAGGTGGCACTGATAGGCAGCACTGATGAGCACCGATACAGTAGGTGGCACTGATAGGCAGCACTGATGAGCACAGATAAAGTAGGTGGCACTGATAGGCAGCACTGATGAGCACCGATACAGTAGGTGGCACTGATAGGCAGCATTGATAAGCACCGATACAGTAGGTGGCACTGATAGGCAGCATTGATAAGCACTGATACAGTAGGTGGCACTGATAGGCAGCATTGATAAGCACCGATACAGTAGGTGGCACTGATAGGCAGCATTGATAAGCACCGATACAGTAGGTGGCACTGATAGGCAGCACGGATGAGCACAGATTGGCATCACTTCTGGGGCTGCACCAATGATCAGTGCCCTGATTACCTATAAACACCCCCCGCTGATTGGTTCTCCTCTCCTCACACTCTGTCAGCGTGTTGCGAGAAGAGCTGTTAAAAACGGCACTTCCGTGTTTATGATTGGACACAGCCTTACACAGGGGTAAAGAGCCGCGTCATCAGCTCTTTACAGGGATCGCGCCATGTCCCAGGGACACAGTGCGCCCGCGATGGCCACACGCACCCGCAGGCAGGACAGTGGCGACGTCATCCCAGAATGAGAGGGGATCCCGCCCGCAGTCGTTTTACTATACAGCAGGCGGTTAAAGTAGAACTATGGGCAAAACATATAGAGCAAGGGGGGGGGTTTATAACCTCTGGTCAGATTCTTTTTTGCCATCTCTGTCCCATTGCGAAGATTTTTCTTCACTTCCTGTCCCACAGCCAAACAGGAAGTGAGAGGAGATCTTTGCAAAATAAAAGGAATTTCAGGTCACCAGAACGTATAACTAGTGTCCCCATTGGAAGATTTTCCATCAATTACTTTTCTGGGGACAACCCAAAATTTGGGGTTTTCTTTCACTTTCAATGATAATGGTAAACAGGACAAACAGAGAGGGTGAATCTCCTTCATCACTTTAAGACGTCCCCACCACACATATACTGCGGCAGGGTGGCTCTATTGCGCGAAACGACATACCTGTAAGTCGTTTCATGCAAGATGCTGTGGGGACACGTGCACACAGACAGAGGTGTGCTTGTGCGCCCGATGTGAACCGCCGGACTCGGTGTCCCCCTGCCACCCGCAATCGCTGCACAGAGGAAGAACGGGGATCTGCCTATGTTAACAAGGTGGATCCCAGTTCAGACAGGGGACAACTCAGAGATCTTCTGTTCCTAGCAATCAGGAACAGCGATCTCGGTGTTGTCCCAGTGAGCCCAGCCCCCCACACAGTTAGAACACACACTGAGGGAACACAGTTACCCCCTTGATCGCCCCCTAGTGTTAACCCCTTCCCTGCCAGTGTCATTTATACAGTAATCAGTGCATTTTTTTTTTTTAGCACTGATCACTGTAATAATGTCCATAAAGCTATCCCCTATTTTGTAGACGTGATAACTTTTGCGCAAACCAATCAATATAAGCGTATTGCATTTTTTTTCCAAAAATATGTAGCAGAATACATATTGGCCTAAACTGAGGAATAAAATTGTGAAATTGTGTTATATATATATATATTAGGGGTGCAACGGATCAAAAAACTCACGGATCGGATCGATCATCGGATCGATCTTCGGATCAGAGTCACGGATCGGATCATTTTCGGATCAGCAAAAAAAAAAAAAAAAAAAAACACCACACAAATCTTGTTACACCCACTGGAGTTTTAGATTTAAAAGCGATTTTCAACACAAAACGGAGCTTGTATGCATAAATACAGTATTTGTAGATCGGACGGACTGTTTAGATGTTAGATTTTAAAAGCAACAGCAAACCTGCTGACCTTACATGGTTGCTAATGTGACAGAACACCTCTGATTTTCACATTTAACGTCCCCCACTGTAATACAGCCACATGTCCCCCACTGTAATACAGCCACATGTCCCCCACTGTAATACAGCCACATGTCCCCCACTGTAATACAGCCACATGTCCCCCACTGTAATACAGCCACATGTCCCCCACTGTAATACAGCCACATGTCCTCCACTGTAATACAGCCACATGTCCTCCACTGTAATACAGCCACATGTCCTCCACTGTAATACAGCCACATGTCCTCCACTGTAATACAGCCACATGTCCCCCACTGTAATACAGCCACATGTCCCCCACTGTAATACAGCCACATGTCCCCCACTGTAATACAGCCACATGTCCCCCACTGTAATACAGTCACATGTCCCCCACTGTAATACAGCCACATGTCCCCCACTGTAATACAGCCACATGTCCCCCACTGTAATACAGCCACATGTCCCCCACTGTAATACAGCCACATGTCCCCCACTGTAATACAGCCACATGTCCCCCACTGTAATACAGCCACATGTCCCCCACTGTAATACAGCCACATGTCCCCCACTGTAATACAGCCACATGTCCTCCACTGTAATACAGCCAAATGTCCTCCACTGTAATACAGCCAAATGTCCTCCACTGTAATACAGCCACATGTCCCCCACTGTAATACAGCCACATGTCCCCCACTGTAATACAGCCACATGTCCCCCACTGTAATACAGCCACATGTCCCCCACTGTAATACAGCCACATGTCCCCCACTGTAATACAGTCACATGTCCCCCACTGTAATACAGCCACATGTCCCCCACTGTAATACAGCCACATGTCCCCCACTGTAATACAGCCACATGTCCCCCACTGTAATACAGCCACATGTCCTCCACTGTAATACAGCCACATGTCCTCCACTGTAATACAGCCACATGTCCTCCACTGTAATACAGCCACATGTCCTCCACTGTAATACAGCCACATGTTCTCCACTGTAATACAGCCACATGTCCCCCACTGTAATACAGCCACATGTCCTCCACTGTAATACAGCCACATGTCCCCCACTGTAATATAGCCACATGTCCCCCCACTGTAATACAGCCACATGTCCCCCACTGTAATACAGCCACATGTCCTCCACTGTAATACAGCCACATGTCCCCCACTGTAATACAGCCACATGTCCCCCACTGTAATACAGCCACATGTCCCCCACTGTAATATATCCACATGTCCCCCACTGTAATATAGCCACATGTCCCCCACTGTAATACAGTCACATGTCCCCCCACTGTAATACAGTCACATGTCCCCCACTGTAATACAGCCACATTTCCCCCACTGTAATACAGCCACATGTCCTCCACTGTAATACAGCCACATGTCCTCCACTGTAATACAGTCACATGTCTCCCACTGTAATACAGCCACATGTCCCCCACTGTAATATATCCACATGTCCCCCACTGTAATACAGCCACATGTCCCCCACTGTAATACAGTCACATGTCCCCCACTGTAATACAGCCACATGTCCTCCACTGTAATACAGCCACATGTCCCCCACTGTAATATATCCACATGTCCCCCACTGTAATACAGCCACATGTCCCCCACTGTAATACAGTCACATGTCCCCCACTGTAATACAGCCACATGTCCCCCACTGTAATACAGCCACATGTCCCCAGCCACATGTCCCCCACTGTAATACAGTCACATGTCCCCCACTGTAATACAGCCACATGTCCCCCACTGTAATACAGCCACATGTCTCCCACTGTAATACAGCCACATGTCCCCCACTGTAATATATCCACATGTCCCCCACTGTAATACAGCCACATGTCCCCCACTGTAATACAGCCACATGTCCCCCAATGTAATACAGCCACATGTCCCCCACTGTAATACAGCCACATGTCCCCCACTGTAATACAGCCACATGTCCCCCACTGTAATACAGCCACATGTCCCCCACTGTAATACAGCCACATGTCCCCCACTGTAATACAGCCACATGTCCCCCACTGTAATATAGCCACATGTCCCCCACTGTAATATAGCCACATGTCCCCCCACTGTAATATAGCCACATGTCCCCCACTGTAATATAGCCACATGTCCCCCACTGTAATACAGTCACATGTCCCCCACTGTAATACAGCCACATGTCCCCCACTGTAATACAGCCACATGTCCCCCACTGTAATATAGCCACATGTCCCCCACTGTAATATAGCCACATGTCCCCCACTGTAATACAGCCACATGTCCCCCACTGTAATACACCACATGTCCCCCACTGTAATATATCCACATGTCCTCCACTGTAATACAGTCACATGTCCCCCACTGTAATACAGCCACATGTCCCCCACTGTAATACAGCCACATGTCCCCCCACTGTAATATAGCCACATGTCCCCCACTGTAATACAGCCACATGTCCCCCACTGTAATACAGCCACATGTCCCCCCACTGTAATATAGCCACATGTCCCCCACTGTAATACAGCCACATGTCCCCCACTGTAATACAGCCACATGTCCCCCACTGTAATACAGCCACATGTCCCCCACTGTAATACAGCCACATGTCCCCCACTGTAATACAGCCACATGTCCCCCACTGTAATACAGCCACATGTCCCCCACTGTAATACAGTCACATGTCCCCCACTGTAATACAGCCACATGTCCCCCACTGTAATACAGCCACATGTCCCCCACTGTAATACAGCCACATGTCCCCCACTGTAATACAGCCACATGTCCCCCACTGTAATACAGCCACATGTCCCCCACTGTAATACAGCCACATGTCCCCCACTGTAATACAGCCACATGTCCTCCACTGTAATACAGCCAAATGTCCTCCACTGTAATACAGCCAAATGTCCCCCACTGTAATACAGCCACATGTCCCCCACTGTAATACAGCCACATGTCCCCCACTGTAATACAGCCACATGTCCCCCACTGTAATACAGCCACATGTCCCCCACTGTAATACAGCCACATGTCCCCCA
Source organism: Lithobates clamitans (assembly GCA_037952925.1). Taxonomy (NCBI): domain Eukaryota; kingdom Metazoa; phylum Chordata; class Amphibia; order Anura; family Ranidae; genus Lithobates; species Lithobates clamitans. The sequence continues at coordinate 37,811 of JBBGZY010003016.1, read as the reverse complement.
CTGTAATACAGTCACATGTCCCCCACTGTAATACAGCCACATGTCCCCCACTGTAATACAGCCACATGTCCCCCACTGTAATACAGCCACATGTCCCCCACTGTAATACAGCCACATGTCCTCCACTGTAATACAGCCACATGTCCTCCACTGTAATACAGCCACATGTCCTCCACTGTAATACAGCCACATGTCCCCCACTGTAATACAGCCACATGTCCTCCACTGTAATACAGCCACATGTCCCCCACTGTAATATAGCCACATGTCCCCCCACTGTAATACAGCCACATGTCCCCCACTGTAATACAGCCACATGTCCTCCACTGTAATACAGCCACATGTCCCCCACTGTAATACAGCCACATGTCCCCCACTGTAATACAGCCACATGTCCCCCACTGTAATATATCCACATGTCCCCCACTGTAATATAGCCACATGTCCCCCACTGTAATACAGTCACATGTCCCCCCACTGTAATACAGTCACATGTCCCCCACTGTAATACAGCCACATTTCCCCCACTGTAATACAGCCACATGTCCTCCACTGTAATACAGCCACATGTCCTCCACTGTAATACAGTCACATGTCTCCCACTGTAATACAGCCACATGTCCCCCACTGTAATATATCCACATGTCCCCCACTGTAATACAGCCACATGTCCCCCACTGTAATACAGTCACATGTCCCCCACTGTAATACAGCCACATGTCCTCCACTGTAATACAGCCACATGTCCCCCACTGTAATATATCCACATGTCCCCCACTGTAATACAGCCACATGTCCCCCACTGTAATACAGCCACATGTCCCCAGCCACATGTCCCCCACTGTAATACAGCCACATGTCCCCAGCCACATGTCCCCCACTGTAATACAGTCACATGTCCCCCACTGTAATACAGTCACATGTCCCCCACTGTAATACAGCCACATGTCCCCCACTGTAATACAGCCACATGTCTCCCACTGTAATACAGCCACATGTCCCCCACTGTAATATATCCACATGTCCCCCACTGTAATACAGCCACATGTCCCCCACTGTAATACAGCCACATGTCCCCCAATGTAATACAGCCACATGTCCCCCACTGTAATACAGCCACATGTCCCCCACTGTAATACAGCCACATGTCCCCCACTGTAATACAGCCACATGTCCCCCACTGTAATACAGCCACATGTCCCCCACTGTAATATAGCCACATGTCCCCCACTGTAATACAGCCACATGTCCCCCACTGTAATACAGCCACATGTCCCCCACTGTAATACAGCCACATGTCCCCCACTGTAATACAGCCACATGTCCCCCACTGTAATACAGCCACATGTCCCCCACTGTAATACAGCCACATGTCCCCCACTGTAATACAGCCACATGTCCCCCACTGTAATACAGCCACATGTCCCCCACTGTAATACAGCCACATGTCCCCCACTGTAATACAGCCACATGTCCCCCACTGTAATATAGCCACATGTCCCCCACTGTAATACAGCCACATGTCCCCCACTGTAATATAGCCACATGTCCCCCCACTGTAATATAGCCACATGTCCCCCACTGTAATATAGCCACATGTCCCCCACTGTAATACAGTCACATGTCCCCCACTGTAATACAGCCACATGTCCCCCACTGTAATACAGCCACATGTCCCCCACTGTAATATAGCCACATGTCCCCCACTGTAATATAGCCACATGTCCCCCACTGTAATACAGCCACATGTCCCCCACTGTAATACACCACATGTCCCCCACTGTAATATATCCACATGTCCTCCACTGTAATACAGTCACATGTCCCCCACTGTAATACAGCCACATGTCCCCCACTGTAATACAGCCACATGTCCCCCCACTGTAATATAGCCACATGTCCCCCACTGTAATACAGCCACATGTCCCCCACTGTAATACAGCCACATGTCCCCCCACTGTAATATAGCCACATGTCCCCCACTGTAATACAGCCACATGTCCCCCACTGTAATACAGCCACATGTCCCCCACTGTAATACAGCCACATGTCCCCCACTGTAATATAGCCACATGTCCCCCACTGTAATATAGCCACATGTCCCCCACTGTAATACAGTCACATGTCCCCCACTGTAAAAACCGAGGCCGCAGAGCGCACCGCGGATCGCGGGTGTGCCGATCCGAACAGCCTGGCCGTTCGGATCACGGATCGGTGACAATCCGTTGCACCCCTAATATATATCTATCTATATATAGATATAGATATATAGATATAGATATATATCTCTATCTATATAGATAGAGATATATATCTATATAGATAGAGATATATATCTATATAGATATATATATAGATATATCTATATATACACACACACACATCTATATCTATCTATCAATTTTTTTTTTGGATATGTATTATAGCAGAAAGTAAAAAAAAAAAAAAAAAAAAAAATGTTTCTAAATTGTCGGGTTTTTTGTTCATATGGCAAAAAATAAAAACCCGAAGAGGTTATCAAACACCACCAAAATAAAGCTCTATTTGTGGGGGGGGAAAAAAAAAAAAAGGACATCAATTTTGTATTGGGTACGACGTCGCACAACCATGTAAATTGTCAGTTAAAAGGACGCAGTGCCGTATCGCAAAAAATGGCCTGGTCACTAAGGGGGTAAACCCTTCCGGGGCTCAAGTGGTTAATTGGGACACAGAGAGCAATAAATATTGACAGGGGCTCTAATCCCTCGCCACTCTGTCCAAAACTAAAAAAAATAAAAAGTTTTGCCTTTAGTTATACTTGAAGGTACAGATAGCAGAACTGGTAAGCATAAGATCTTTCTTCTGCAGATTGAGAGATATTTTAGGTATGAATACTTTTTCACAAGCTTGTCATTTTTTATTTATTTTTTATATCAGGGCTCCTTTTTACTTACTGAGTCTACATCAGTTTTCCTGCACGTTTCATTGAGTTTTTATGCAGGTTGACATCAGTTTTCATGCGCGGCAGTTATGCGTCGTCTTCATACCACAGTGTTGATGTCACATCAGTTTTTTTCAAATTTTTTTAGAAATAAATATGTGAAAAGTGTGGGGGGGCATTTATATTCAGCCCCCCTTTACTCTGAGACCCCTAACTAAAATCTAGTGGAACCAATTGCCTTCAGAAGTCACCTAATTAGTGTGTAATTTAATCTCAGTATAAATACAGCTGTTCTATGAAGCCCTCAGAGGTTTGTTAGAGAATCTTCGTGAACAAAAAAGCATCAAGAAGGCCAAGGAACACACCAGACAGGTCAGGGATAAAGTTGTGGAGAAGTTTAACCACTTGCTTACTGGGCACTTAAACCCCCCCTCCCCCCGCCTCTCCCTCTCCTGTCCAGACCATTTTTCAGCTTTCAGCGATGTCACACTTTGAATGACAATTGCGCGGTCATATAACACTGTATCCAAATGAAATTTTTATCATTTTTTCCCCCCACAAATAGAGCTTTCTTTTGGCGGTATTTGATCACCTCTGCAGTTTTTATTTTTTGTTAAAAATTTAATTAAAAAAAAGACAGAATTAAAAAAAAAAAAAAAATTATATATTTTTATATTTTGTTATTAAATTTTGCAAACAGGTCATTTTTCTCCTTCATTGATGTACGCTGAGGCGGCACTGATGGGCACTGATGGGTGGCAGTAATGGGCACTGATGGGCGGCAGTAATGGGCACTGATGGGTGGCAGTAATGGGCACTGACGGGTGGCAATAATGGGTACTGACGGGTGGCAATAATGGGCACTGACGGGTGGCAATAATGGGCACTGATGGGTGGCAATAATGGGCACTGATGGGTGGCAATAATGGGCACTGATCGGCTACACTGATGGGCAGCACAGCTAGGTGACACTGATTGGCACCACTGGTGGGCATTGATAGGTGGCACTCAAGGGCATTGATAGATGGCACTAATGGGCATTGTGGGCACTGGCAGGTGGCAATGGCAGGTGGCACTGGCAGGGGGTACTGGTGGGCACAGATAGTGATCAGGAACAGCAATCTCTCTTTACTCCCAGTCAGCCCAGCCCCCCCCCAGTTAGAAACACCTCCCCAGGGAACACACTTAACCCCTTGATCGCCCCCCTAGTGTTAACCCCTTCCCTGCCAGTGACATTTATACATTATTCAGTGCATTTTTATAGCTCTGATCGCTGTATAAATGTCACTGGTCCCAAAAAAGTGCCAAAAGTGTCCGATGTGTCCACGGCAATGTCATAGTCCCGCTAAAAATCGCTGATCACCGCCATTACTAGTAAAGAAAAAAAATTTATAAAAATGCCATAAATCTATCTCCTATTTTGCAGACGCTATAACTTTTGCGCAAACCAATCAATATACACTTATTGCGATTTTTTTTTTACCAAAAACATCTAGAAGAATACATATCGGCCTAAACTGATGAAGAAATCTGTGGGTTTTTTTTTTTTAGTTTTTTGGGGGGATATTATAGAAAAAAGTAAAAAATTGTTGTTTTTTTTCAAAAAATTGTCTTATTTTTGTTTATAGCGCAAAAAATAAAAAAAACGCAGAGGTGATCAAACACCACCAAAGAAAGCTCTATTTGTGGGGAAAAAAGGACATCGATTTTGTTTGGGTACAACGTCGCACGCCCGCGCAATTGTCAGTTAAAGCGACGCAGCGCCGTATTGCATAAAATGGCCTGGTCATGAAAGGGGGGTCAACCTTCCGCAGCTGAAGTGGTTAACTAGCTGAAGGACAGCTTCATTTACACTACAATCTGCCCTCAAACGACACATTTAATAAAAAAAACTGTATAAACTCACTTTAAACCACAAAGATGATGGAATAAACATCTGACTTAACGTTTCATAGAAGAGACTTTCAATTTCTGGAAGACAAAAACAACAAGAGCAGAGCGGGTTCAGCATCCTGGATGAATTCACAGATTATAAATGAAGCACATAAAACACACGACATTCCTTCAGCTCCTCATAACCTCTCACTACCTATTTCATGAATGTAATCAAAGGGAAATTATACTGGATTTGGGTTATATCTTATCTAAATTTATAAACCGACAAGTATGTCTATTCCAGAACTTACAATGCTGAAAAAGTCTTGGTATGTGCAGAACAGGAGTGGGAAGAGTATGATGGGGCAGTATGTACAGGAGAGGAGTGCGGAGGGGATGCCAGTGGGCAGTATGTACAGGAGAGGAGTGCGGAGGGGATGCCAGTGGGCAGTATGTAGAGGAGAGGAGTGCAAAGGGGATGCCAGTGGGCAGTATGTACAGGAGAGGAGTGCGGAGGGGATGACAGTGGGCAGTATGTACAGGAGAGGAGTGCGGAGGGGATGCCAGTGGGCAGTATGTAGAAGAGTGGAGTGCGGAGGGGATGCCAGTGGGCAGTATATACAGGAGAGGAGCATGGAGGGGATGCCAGTGGGAAGTATGTAGAGGAGTGCAAAGGGGGTGCCAGTGGGCAGTATGTACAAGAGAGGAGTGCAAAGGGGATGCCAGTGGGCAGTATGTACAGCAGAGGAGTGCAAAGGGGATGCCAGTGGGCAGTATGTACAGGAGAGGGGTGCAAAGGGGATGCCAGTGGGCAGTATATACAGGAGAGGAGTGCAGAGGGGATGCCAGTGGGCAGTATGTACAGGAGAGGAGTGCAAAGGGGATGCCAGTGGGCAGTATATACAGGAGAGGAGTGCAGAGGGGATGCCAGTGGGCAGTATGTACAGGAGAGGAGTGCAAAGGGGATGCCAGTGGGCAGTATATACAGGAGAGGAGCATGGAGTGGATGCCAGTGGGCAGTATGTAGAAGAGTGGAGTGCGGAGGGGATGCCAGTGGGCAGTATGTACAGGAGAGGAGTGCAAAGGGGATGCCAGTGGGCAGTATGTACAGGAGAGGAGTGCAAAGGGGATTCCAGTGGGCAGTATGTACAGCAGAGGAGTGCAAAGGGGATGCCAGTGGGCAGTATGTACAGGAGAGGAGTGCAAAGGGGATGCCAGTGGGCAGTATGTACAGCAGAGGAGTGCAAAGGGGATGCCAGTGGGCAGTATGTACAGGAGAGGAGTGCAAAGGGGATGCCAGTGGGCAGTATGTACAGCAGAGGAGTGCAAAGGGGATGCCAGTGGGCAGTATGTACAGGAGAGGGGTGCAAAGGGGATGCCAGTGGGCAGTATATACAGGAGAGGAGTGCAGAGGGGATGCCAGTGGGCAGTATGTACAGGAGAGGAGTGCAAAGGGGATGCCAGTGGGCAGTATATACAGGAGAGGAGTGCAGAGGGGATGCCAGTGGGCAGTATGTACAGGAGAGGAGTGCAAAGGGGATGCCAGTGGGCAGTATATACAGGAGAGGAGCATGGAGTGGATGCCAGTGGGCAGTATGTAGAAGAGTGGAGTGCGGAGGGGATGCCAGTGGGCAGTATGTACAGGAGAGGAGTGCAAAGGGGATGCCAGTGGGCAGTATATACAGGAGAGGAGCATGGAGGGGATGCCAGTGGGAAGTATGTAGAGGAGTGCAAAGGGGGTGCCAGTGGGCAGTATGTACAAGAGAGGAGTGCAAAGGGGATGCCAGTGGGCAGTATGTACAGCAGAGGAGTGCAAAGGGGATGCCAGTGGGCAGTATGCACAGGAGAGGAGTGCAGAGGGAATGCCAGTGGGCAGTATGTATAGCAGAGGAGTGCAAAGGGGATGCCAGTGGGCAGTATGTACAGCAGAGGAGTGCAAAGGGGATGCCAGTGGGCAGTATGTAGAGGAGTGCGGAGGGGATGCCAGTGGGCAGTATGTAAAAGAGAGGAGTGCAAAGGGGATGCCAGTGGGCAGTATGTACAGGAGAGGAGTGCAGAGGGGAAGCCCAGTGGGCAGTATGTACAGCAGAGGAGTGCAAAGGGGATGCCAGTGGGCAGTATGTACAGCAGAGGAGTGCAAAGGGGATGTCAGTGGGCAGTATGTAGAGGAGAGGAGTGCAAAGGGGATTCCAGTGGGCAGTATGTAAAAGAGAGGAGTGCAAAGGGGATGCCAGTGGGCAGTATGTACAGGAGAGGAGTGCAGAGGGGATGCCAGTGGGCAGTATGTACAGTAGAGGAGTGCAGAGGGGAAGCCAGTGGGCAGTATGTACAGCAGAGGAGTGCAAAGGGGATGCCAGTGGGCAGTATATACAGGAGAGGAGCATGGAGGGGATGCCAGTGGGAAGTATGTAGAGGAGTGCAAAGGGGGTGCCAGTGGGCAGTATGTACAAGTGAGGAGTGCAAAGGGGATGCCAGTGGGCAGTATGTAAAAGAGAGGAGTGCAAAGGGGATGCCAGTGGGCAGTATGTACAGTAGAGGAGTGCAGAGGGGAAGCCAGTCGGCAGTATGTACGGGAGAGGAGGGCAGAGGGGATGCAAGTGGGCAGTATGTATAGGAGAGGAGTGCAGAGGGGAAGCCAGTGGGCAGTATATACAGGAGAGGAGCATGGAGGGGATGCCAGTGGGAAGTATGTAGAGGAGAGGAGTGCAAAGGGGATGCCAGTGGGCAGTATGTACAGGAGAGGAGTGCAGAGGGGAAGCCAGTGGGCAGTATGTACAGCAGAGGAGTGCAAAGGGGATGCCAAAAGGAAGAAGAGGAGAGTACCCAAGAAATGCAGGAGAGAAGTGTTGAGGAGAAGACCGTGGACAGTATGTGCAGGAGAGGAGAGCACAGGGTATGGCAGCACGCTGAGCTGAGCTGCTAAACCAATGCTGGAGGGGGCAAGGAACAGGGTGATCTGAGCTGCTGGGTCACTGCTGGGAGGGGAAACTGCCCCAATTAATATAATATTTGCCCCATTTACCTGAAAAGGCGTGAAGAGGAATCTGGCTAATTAGACCCAATATCTGGGAGCGGTGACAGCCATTCCAATGTGGAAGGCACTTGAAAAGAAATTCTTCAGTTCCTGAAAGTCCTTCCTGGGTAAGACACAAGAATAGAACATAATAATAATAATGCAGATGTAAAATATGGTATATGCCGTGTGACCTTTTTAAAAGCACTAAATTATCTCACCCAAAATTAATCAAGACTTGCAGTTATGAAACACATCAAAATTGTAGTAAAAAGCTCATCTATCTACAGGAGTACAGGGACCTCATTGTCCAGTGGTGAGATGATTGGAGCTTTGTGACATGGAGCATTATCCTGCTGGAAGGAGCCATCAGAAGATGGGGACACTGTAGTCATAAAGGGATGGACATGGTCAGCAACAATACTCAGGGGGGCTGTGGTGTTTATACGATGGTCAATTGGTACTAAGGGGCCCAAAGTGTGGCAAGAAAATATCCCCCACACCATTACACCCCCACCACCAGCCTGAACCGGTGATACCCCATCCCCCACACCATTACACCCCCACCACCAACCTGAACCGGTGATACCCCATCCCCCACACCATTACACCCCCACCACCAGCCTGAACCGGTGATACCCCATCCCCCACACCATTACACCACCACCACCAGCCTGAACCCGTGATATCCCATCCCCCACACCATTACACCCCCACCACCAGCCTGAACCGGTGATACCCCATCCCCCACACCATTACACCCCCACCACCAGCCTGAACCGGAGATACCCCATCCCCCACACCATTACACCCCCCACCACTGAACCGGTGATACCCCATCTCCCACACCATTACACCCCCACCACCAGCCTGAACCGGTGATATCCCATCCCCCACACCATTACACCCCCACCACCAGCCTAAACCGGTGATACCCCATCCCCCCCACCATTACACCCCCACCACCAGCCTGAACCGGTGATACCCCATCCCCCCACCATTACACCCCCACCACCAGCCTGAACCAGTGATATCCCATCCCCCACACCATTACACCACCACCACCAGCCTGAACCGGTGATATCCCATCCCCCACACCATTACACCCCCACCACCAGCCTGAACCGGTGATACAAGGCAGGATGGATCCATGCGCCAAATTCTGACCCCACCATCTGAACGTCGCAGCTGAAATCCAGACTCATCAGATCAGACAATGTTTTTCCAATCTTCTATTGTCCAATTTTGGTGATCCTGTGCCAATTGTAGCCTCAGTTTTCTGTTCTTAGCCGACAAGAGTGGCACCCGGTGTGGTCATCTGCTGCTGTAGCCAATCTGCTTCAAGGCTCAATGTGTTGTGCATTCAGAGATGGTATTCTGCATACCTTGGGTGTAACGAGGGGTTATTTGGGTTACTGTTGTCTTTCTATCATCTGGAACCAGTCTGTCCATTCTCCTCTGACCTCAACAAGGCATTTTCCACCACACAACCTCCACTCACTGGATATTTTCTCTTTTTTCAGACCATTATCTGTAAACCCGAGAGATGGTTGTGTGCGTGAAAATCCCAGTAGATCAGCAGTTTTTGAAATACTCGGACCAGCCCGTCTGGCACCAACAGCCATGCCACGTTCAAAGTCACTTAAATCCCCTTTCTTCCCCCATTCTGATGCTCGGATTGAACTTCAGCAAGTCATCTTCACCACGTCTAGATGCCTAAATGCATTGAGTTGCTGCCATGTGATTGGCCGATTAGCAATTTGTGTTCCATGGAACCCATAGCAACCTCTGGAGGAACCATAAGGTTCCATGGAACCCATAGCAAACTCTGCAGGAACCCTAGACTTCTATGGAACCCATAGCAACCTCTGGAGGAACCATAAGGTTCCATGGAACCCATAGCAACCTCTGCAGGAACCCAGGGCTAGAACCTCATGCTGCAGCTGGCAAAACACGCAACCAAAAGGCAGCGTCCTCAGCGGCTCTAACATCGACTTGGTGAAACTTCATAAAAGTATAAACCACAGATTGGGTAGCCGTTTTACAAATGGGAGCTACAGAAGCCCAATGGCGAATAGCCTGGGAGGCATCGACACTCCAGATGGAATGAGTTGCCCCTGAAAAACGATGGGGGTGTCCCAAAGCGCTAAATATAAGGAGATGGCAATACGACAACAAACTAAACCAATACAGGTTAGAGCAGCCTTTCCCAACCTTTTCAACTCAGAGGAACCCTTGAAATAACTTTTCGGTGTCAGGGAACCCCTGCTAGAAATTACTATATGTAGAACATAGGATACATTACTGTGATGGTCAGTAGGAGGAATGCTCCTTGCACTTGTGGCCATTGGAAAGAACTAACCCCTCTTACAGATAGCTAAAAAGATCAATGATGTCAGTGGGAAGTTATGAGAGAGGCAGAAATTGCTCATTGCTCAAGGAACCCCCTAGCAACCTCTGCAGGAACCCATAGCAACCTCTGCAGGAACCCTAGGCTTCCATGGAACCCATAGCAACCTCTGCAGGAACCCTAGGGTTCCATGGAACCAATAGCAATCTCTGCAGGAACCCTAGGGTTCCATGGAACCCATAGCAACCTCTGCAGGAACCCTAGGGTCCCATAGCAACCCCTGCAGGAACCCTAGGGTCCCATAGCAACCCCTGCAGGAACCCTAGGCTTCCATGGAACCCATAGCAACCTTTGCAGGAACCCTAGGCTTCCATGGAACCCATATAAACCTCTGCAGGAACCCTAGGCTTCCATGGAAGCCATAGCAACCTCTGCAGGAACCCTAGGCTTCAATGGAACCCATAGCAACCTCTGCAGGAACCCTAGGCTTCCATGGAACCCATAGCAAGCTCTGCAGGAACCCTAGGCTTCTATGGAACCCATAGCAACCTCTGCAGGAACCCTAGATTTCCATGGAACCCATAGCAACCTCTGCAGGAACCCTAGATTTCCATGGAACCCATAGCAACCTCTGCAGGAATCTTAGGCTTCCATGGAACCCATAGCAACCTCTGCAGGAACCCTAGGCTTCCATGGAACCCATAGCAACCTCTGCAGGAACCCTAGGCTTCAATGGAACCAATAGCAATCTCTGCAGGAACCCTAGATTTCCATGGAACCCATAGCAACCTCTGCAGGAACCCTAGGCTTCAATGGAACCCATAGCAACCTCTGCAGGAACCCTAGATTTCCATGGAACCCATAGCAACCTCTGCAGGAATCTTAGGCTTCCATGGAACCCATAGCAACCTCTGCAGGAACCCTAGGGTTTCATGGAACCCATAGCAACCTCTGCAGGAACCCTAGGGTTTCATTGAACCCATGGGAACCCAGGGTTAGAGCCTTACGCTGCAGCCTGCAAAACAAGCAACCAAAAGGTAGCATCCTCAGCAGCTCTAACATCCACTTGGTAAAACTTCATAAAAGTACTAAACGTAGATCGGGTAGCAGCTTTACAAATGAACTATTGAAGCCCAATGGCGAATAGTCCAGGAGGAATCGACACCCCTGATGGAATGGGTTGCCCCTGAAAAATGGTGGAACTTTGTCTTTTAGACTGTACACTTGAGAAATAAGCGGACAAATCCAATGAGAAACATTAGATTCAGAAGCTGTGTGACCCTAAGGTGAAGCTCACACTGGCATTAACAGCAGGCGTTTGAGGAGCATTAAAATTGCCCCTCAAACGCCTATGCAGATGATACAATGTTCACATTATCAAAACATGAAGCATTAGTGTCATGTCACTTTAAAATTGAAGCCTCATATCAAGTCAGGAGGTGTTTGAAGCGCAGTTTAAGAGTGTTAAAATTTGTTTATTTCCTGTAATGTCACGTTCCATTGTGGAGCAGTTTTAAAGTGCCTTAACGCTCATCAAACGCTTCAAAACTGTCCATAGTAGGGGTGCAACGGATCGCCGCCGTTCCGTGATCCGTACGGATCAACCTCCGCGGATCGGCACACCCGCGATCCGCGGAGCACTCTGCAGCCTCGGCCATAGGAAAGGCCGCGGCTTCGGCCTAGCTCCGGAGCGGCGGCCATCTTGGTACACCCAGAAGCGGCCACTGTCTCGACAGGAAGTGACGTTTCGTCGCCGCCATCTTGCTATACCCCACACTCCTGCACAGTACAGTAATAGAGTGAGAAGGGGGCAAGTGGACATCTTGTTACACCCACCGGAGTTTTAGATTTAAAAGCGATTTTCAACACAAAACCGAGCTTGTATGCATAAAATACAGTATTTGTAGATCGGACGGACTGTTTAGATGTTAGATTTTAAAAGCAACAGCAAACCTGCTGACCTTACGTGGTTGCTAATGTGACAGAACACCTCTGATTTTCACATTTAATGTTAAATGTGAAAATCAGAGGTTTTCTGTCACATTAGCAACCACGTAAGGTCAGCAGGTTTGCTGTTGCTTTTAAAATCTAACATCTAAACAGTCCGTCCGATCTACAAATACTGTATTTATGCATACAAGCTCCGTTTTGTGTTGAAAATCGCTTTTAAATCTAAAACTCCGGTGGGTGTAACAAGATTTGTGCGTTTTTTTTTTTTTGTTTTTTTTTTTTTGCTGATCCGAAAATGATCTGATCCGTGACTCTGATCCAAGGATCCGATCCGTGAGTTTTTTGATCCGTTGCACCCCTAGTGCATAGGGCGTTTTAACTCATCATTAACACATGTAAAACGCTCATTGACGTATCCATCCATTTTTGACAGTATGCGATCCCTATAGAATACCCTTTTCTAAGAGTGATAGTTTCTCAGTGTGCTTCACGGTGTCCTAATGATTTTTGTTGATCTGTTACCCATGACTAAGGATGAGCTCCGGCGTGTTCGTACACTCCACGTGCCGAGCCCGCCAGAAATTCGGCTCTGCGCTAATCACAGGCAGCGAGACATTTTCCCGATGTGTGGCTGCAGAGATCGGGAAATGTCTCACTGCCTGTGATTAGCGCGGCGATGTTCCGACTTCCCGGCAGGCTCGGCACGTGGACTGTGCGAACACGCCGGAGCTCATCCTTACCCATGACGATGTTGGTGCTTTGTACCCTTACATTTGTCCTGTTTTTCTATGTTTTACATATTTGCTGACTATTATGAACCTGTCTCACCATTTCAGAGATCATACTTTCTGTATGTTACATTATGTACAATATTCTTTGCTTATAATGCGATTATGCAAGCTTGTATTGGTTACTTATTTACCTATCAATAAAATAAGATTGAATTAAAGCTCATTGGATGCCAGTTTAACCCCATACTAAAGCTCATTAACGGGAGTCTAACACCCAAATTAAAGCTCAAGGATGCCAGTCTAACCCCATACTAAAGCTCATTAACGGGAGTGTAATACCCAAATTAAAGCACATGAATGCCAGTCCAACACCCGTACTAAAGCTCACAGATGCCAGTCTAATGCCCATGTTAAAGCACATGGATGCCAGTCTAATGCCCATATTAAAGCTCATGGATGCCAGTCTAATGCCCATATTAAAGCTCATGGATGCCAGTCTAATGCCCATACTAAAGCTCATGGATGCAAGTCTAATGCCCATACTAAAGCTCATGGATGCCAGTCTAATGCCCATACTAAAGCTCATTAACGCGAGTCTAATGCCCATAATAAAGCTCATGCATGGCAGTCCAACACCCGTACTAAAGCTGATAGATGCCAGTCTAATGCCCATACTAAAAGAGCATGGTTGCCAGTCTAACACACATACTAAAGCTCATAGATGCCAGCCCAACGCCCATACTAATGATCATTAATGCGAGTCTAAACGCCCATACTAATGATCATTAATGCGAGTCTAAACGCCCATACTAATGATCATTAATGCGAGTCAAAGCGCCCATACTAATGATCATTAATGCGAGTCTAAACGCCCATACTAATGATCATTAATGCGAGTAAAAGCGCCCATACTAATGATCATTAATGCGAGTCAAAGCGCCCATACTAATGATCATTAATGCGAGTCAAAACGCCCATACTAACACTATAGGAGCATTTGTTAAGCATTAGAACATTAGTAAAGTGTGAACAAGCCCTTACTTGGGACTTTGGAAGCACAAAAAGGGAATCCAAAAAGAAGAACAGCAATCAACTTCAGGTAACACCTGTTTGAACGAACCACATTCATAGTGTAAAGAGCCTTGTCCCCCTGACATCTGAGGTGTAGGGCAAAAATACAGCAAACACAATTGTCCTGGTTGAGATGGAATGTAAAAACCACCTTAGGCAATAGAGATGGCTGAGGCCACAAAACCACCCTGTCAAGGTGGTGCACCAGCAGGTGAGAACAACAAACAAAGAGAGGGAATCTCCCTAGTGGAGAGACAGACAGTAATAAAAACAGGTGTTCTACTCCCTTCTCTACTCCATCGAAAAGAAAAAAAAAAAAAAAAAAAGTTTTGTGATCAGAGCTACAAATTAGCTACCGATTACTGTATAAATGACACTGGCAGGGAAAAGGTTAAAACACTAGGGGGTGATCAAGGGGTTAAGTGTGTTCTAACTGTAGGGGGGATGGGCTCACTAGAACATGACAGAGATCACTGCTCCCGATGACTGGGAGCAGTACATCCCTGTCATGTCACTAGGCAGAACAGGGAAATGCCTTGTTCACATAGGCATCTCCCCGTTCTGCCTTTCCTCTCCGCAATTGCAGGCCGCCAGCGAACATTGAGTTCGTAGGACCCGCGGGCACGCTCCTGCGGCGCGTGCGCCCGCTAGGCGGCAAATTCAAAGGGACGTACAGGTACGCCCTGTTGCCTGCCCGTGTCATTCTGCCGATGTAAATCGGCGTGCAGTGGTTGGCAAGTGGTTAAAAAAGCATTAAAAAAAAAAAAAAAGAGACAATAAAAATGCACTCACTAGATAAAAGTAGATCAAGGCTTTTCATAGACCCATATAGACCTCCATAGGATCATCATGAGGCTGCAGAGCTCAGCAGGCATGTGGCTAGTTCTTGATGGAGTTCTTGTTGTGGAGTTCTTGATGGAAGTGCAGCTGTCAGACTTGAGGCCATTGAGAACTCTTCTCCAACTAGCCACATGCCTGCTGAGCTCTGCAGCCTCATGGTGATCCTATGGAGGTCTATATGGGTCTATGACAAGCCTTGATCTACTTTTATCTTGTGAGTGCATTTTTATTGTCCTTTATGCTTTTTTAATAAATCGCTACAACTAAATGGAGGTGTCCTCTTGTGTTTGTTTTTTAAAATGTGCATTAGGATCTAAAGATCTAATTTGAAAGGAGCTGCATCCATTTTACCTGGTTTTCCCTACCACTCCCCTGGTCCCTATGTGTCCCGTTTAATGACGGTTGGGTTCCAGTCAGCGAAATAGCTTTTTTTTTTTTCTTTTCTTTAGTATGCAATGCATACTAGCACATTATGACATGGTCTTGCTGGGAATTTTTTATTTTATTTTTTTCCACCAAATCCGATTTACTAGCTCTTTAAGTTATACTTTCAGTGTGGTGGCCGCAATTTCTTTTTTTTTTTTTTTCAGACAAAGAACGTTTTCAGCAAGTACAGAAAATACACGATGATCTTGTCAGAAATGCAGTGTGCTTGTCACTTCATGTGAGATGTGCCAAGATCACATACAAAGTTATCCTCCTGTAAAATACTAATTCCCCCCCACCCCACTTAGCATGAAATAGAGACAAAGAAAGGCAGTTTTAATGTCCATTCTGGGTGACTATGGCTCCCTCCATAGATACAAAGGAGGAATGAGTGTTGTCACCCTAGGGACACAAAGCGTGTTACTTGCAGTATTCACGAGGTGAGAAAAAAAAAAAAAAAAAAAAGAGAAAACTAAACGCAGACATCTCGCCTAAGAACTGGTAAAGTTGCAATATTAATTTTTTTTTGTTTAGTTTAGATACACTTTACCATTATTGAATATGCAAGGAAAGAAAAAAAACACTACATACCTGTAGAAATTCTTGAGCAGTCACAACAGTATCCAGAAAGGAAGCTACATCTTCTTTAGACTGTTTTTTTCCAGTGTACCAGGCACATTCTGGAGTAAGAAAAATAAATCCTTTCAAGTACAACACAAAACATCAGTGTGCTAAAAATTAATCAATCATAACATACAGCGAGGGGAAAAAGGTATTTGACCCCCTGCCGATTGTGTACGGTTTGCCCACTGACAAAGAAATGATCAGTCTAAAATGGTTTTATTTTAAAAGCGAGAGACAAAATAACAACAAAAATATCCAGAAAAACACAAATTATAAATTGAGTTCCATTTTAATGAGTGATTTAAGTATTTGACCCCTTCGCAAAACATGACTTAGTACTCGGTGGCAAAACCCTTGTTGGCAATCACAGAGGTCAGACGTTTCTTGTAGTTGGCCCCACCAGGTTTGTACACATCTCAGGAGGGATTTTGTCCCACTCTTCTTTTCAGGTCCTCTCCAAGTTATTAAGGTTTCCAGGCTGACGTTTGGTAACTCTAACCTTCAGCTCCCTCCACATATTTTCTATGGGATTAAGGTCTGGAGACTGGCTAGGCCACTCCAGAATCTTAATGTACTTCTTGAGCCACTCCTTTGTTGCCTGGGCCGATTGTTTTGGGTCATTGTCATGCTGGAATACCCATCCACGGCCCATTTTTATTGCCCTGGCTGAGGGAAGGAGGTTCTCATCCATGATTTGATGGTACATGGCCCCGTGCATTGTCCCTTTGATGCTGAGAAGTTGTCCTGTCTTCTTAGCAGGAAAATACCCCCAAAGCATAATGTTTCCACCTCCATGTTTGACGGTGGGGGATGGTGTTCTTGGGGTCATAGGCAGCATTCCTCCTCCTCCAAACACAGCAAGTTGAGCTGATGCCAAAGAGCTCGATTTTGGTCTCATCTGACTACAACACTTTCACCCAGTTCTTCTCTGAATCATTCAGATGTTCATTAGCAATCTTCAGACGGACCTGTACATGTGCTTTTCTGAGCAGGGGGACCTTGCGGGCGCTGCAGGATTTTAGTCCTATATTGCGTAGTGTGTTACCAATTGTTCTCTTGGTGACTATGGTCCCAGCTGCCTTGAGATCATTGACAAGATTCTCCCGTGTAGTTCTGGGCAGATTTCTCACGGTTCTCATGATCATTGAAACTCCACCAGGTGAGATCTTGCATGGAGCCCCAGACCGAGGGAGATTGACAGTTGTTTTGTGTTTCTTCCATTTGGGAATAATGGAACCAACTGTTGTCACCCCCTCACCCAAGCTGCTTGCCGATGGTCTTTGTGCCCATTCCAGTCTTGCGTAGATCTACAATCTTGTCTCCGACATCCTTGGACAGCTCTTTGGTCTTGGCCGTGGTGGAGAGATTGGAAACCGACTGATTGCTTCTGTGGACAGGTGTCTTTTATACAGGTAACAAGCTGAGATTAGGAGCACTCCCTTTAAGAGAGTTCTCCTAATCATAGTTCGTTACCTGTATAGAAGACACCTGGGAGGCAGAAATCTTGCTGATTGATAGGGGATCAAATACTTATTTCACACATTAAAATGCAAATCAATTCATAAAACTTTTTTGAAATGCCCTTTTCTGGAGATTTTTGTTATTCTGGCTCTCACTGTTAAAATAAACCGACCATTAAAATTATAGACTGATCGTTTGTCAGTGGGCAAATGACAAAATCAGCAGGGGATCAACTACTTTTTTCCCTCACTGTAGGAAACAGAGCAATGGGAAACCTTGGTCTTTTCAGCAAAGCCAACACTAGGGAAAAAAAAGTAGCCGACAGCGACTTATATCCAAATAACTTTAAATCTCTAATGCCCCGTACACACGGTAGGATTTTCCGATGGAAAATGTCCGATCGGAGCGTGTTGTCGGAAATTCCGACCGTGTGTGGGCTCCATCGGACATTTTCCATCGGATTTTCCGACACACAAAGTTGGAGAGCAGGAGATAAAATTTTCCGACCACAAAATCCGTTGTCGGAAATTCCGATCGTGTGTACACAAATCCAACGGACAAAGTGCCACGCATGCTCAGAATAAATAAAGAGATGAAAGCTATTGGCCACTGCCCCGTTTATAGTCCCGACGTACGTGTTTTACGTCACCGTGTTCAGAATGATTGGATTTTCCAAAAACTTTGTGAGACCGTGTGTGTGCAGGACAAGTTTGAGCCAACATCCGTCGGAAAAAATCCATGGATTTTGTTGTCGGAATGTCTGAACAAAGTCCGACCGTGTGTACGCCCTATAAGAGTAAAGGTAATGGTAACCATATGTATACCTTAGGGCCCCTTTTACACTGGCTTCCTGATTAGGTCTGCCTGTCAGTTTTTCAGGCGGACCTGATCAGGCCTAGCAGTCTCCCCTATGGAGCGGCGGATGTCAGCAGACACACATCTGTCAACACCCGCCGCTATCCCTTCCTGCCCACAAAATCTAGACAGATAGTGATCCTATTTTCCATCAGTCTGGCAGATAGGATCGGTAAGGATTGGATGAAAACGCGGCCCGTTTCCATCCGATCTCCCCATAGAGGAGAACGGGACTGTGACCGTAGTCCCCTCTGCATAGTGGAGCAGACAGGACCTGTCACTGTTCAGTGGGGACCAGCGGAGCGATCCCCCCCCCCCCCTGCTGAGCAAGCTGAAGCCATTGCATAGAGGCGCCCGTGTGAAAGGGGCCTTCCAATGAACTTCTCTTATTTGTAAAGCGCTGCGCAAACTGTTGACGCGATATAAAGCCTGTATTATAATAGTAATAATTTGCACCCTTTGATCTCTTAACCACTTCAATACCGGGCACTTTTACCCCCTTCCTACCCAGGCCAATTATCAGCTTTCAGCGCTGTCACTCTTTGAATGACAAAATGCAACATGGTCATGGAACACTGCACCCATATGACATTTTTATCCTTTTTTTTTGGAGACAGATAGAGCTTTCTTTTGGTGGCATTTAATCACCACTGGGCTATTTTTTGCTAAACAAACAAAAGACTGAAATTTAAAAAAAAAAAAAAAATAGAAAAGTTTAAATTCTCCTTCACTGATAAGCACTGACAAAGCGGCACCAATGGGCCCTGACAAAGCGGCACCAATGGGCCCTGACAAAGCGGCACCAATGGGCCCTGACAAAGCGGCACCAATGGGCCCTGACAAAGCGTGCACCAATGGGCCCTGACAAAGCGTGCACCAATGGGCCCTGACAAAGCGTGCACCAATGGGCCCTGACAAAGCGTGCACCAATGGGCCCTGACAAAGCGTGCACCAATGGGCCCTGACAAAGCGTGCACCAATGGGCCCTGACAAAGCGTGCACCAATGGGCCCTGACAAAGCGTGCACCAATGGGCCCTGACAAAGCGGCACCAATGGGCCCTGATATCAGTATAAAATGTGATTGTCTGTGATTGGCCCTTTACCCCGATCTGTGATCAGCTGAGTCCAAAGGACTCGGCAAACATAGAGCGCGCGGCCTGTGTGCTGCAGGGGGTGCACAGGCAGCGCCATCATGGAAGGATGTCAATGTATGCCCTCTCGGGACAGCAGGCCCATGCTGTAGCCGTCTTTCGGCTATAGTGCGTGCAGGAAGTGGTTTATAATTTACAGTGGTTAAAAAGGGTCCTGTTGCGTTTTTCAGTCCGGTTCAGGTGCGACTTCAGTGTTAAATTCGCACCTGAACCGCTAAATGGAGACCGCTCCGGACTCTGAACCCAAACCAGACTTGCACATGTAATGTGAACCTAGCCTAAAAGGGAATAAGAAAGTCAACACCTTTAGCAACCCATCAAGAATAACGATACCGGTAACTTCCGTTATACCTTCATGCAAAGTAAATGCCAGCCAGTAGTTGAGTCGCAGCAATGCATCATCCTCTTTAAGGCAGTTGATGTAATTCAACAGCAGTGGCCGATTTAGTACACACCCCATCTGAGCAGGGAGCTGGAAAATACAGGAAAGAACATGGTGAGAACATACAGAAGACCTAAATTTACATTTACAATTCAACATTCCTGGCTAAGCCTTTTCAAACTTTATTTATAGTTACTCTTCTCAAATTAAAATGTATAATTTATGAAAGTGTATTTAAACCGAAAAATTTAAAATTAAATATTCTGCAGCATATTGGTCCTTAGATGTGATAGCTGCATTAGTCATCTTTTTATAAAGATTTAAGATTTATTTTCACCTGGCGATCCTACCAGTAGTACATTTCCTGTCTTAAGGTGACAGCGCTCACTTTTCACTGCATCTATAGGAGCCATCCATGGTTGTCATACTAGGCTGCCCTCCTGGGTACTACAAACCGTGTTTTGCACACGACAATAGTTTTGCACAGAGGAGCCCCGATCCTCCTCTAAGGTCCCCTGCCAGCGCTCCTGGCTCCTCCTCTTCTCAGTGTGCCACTATAGGAAGCTGCTTCCTATTGTGGCACACCTGTAGGCTGGATCCCAAGCCCCGCTACCTGTGTCCATAGACACAGACGGCGCGGCTTAGCCAACCCCCCCCCAATCACTAATACAGGTATTTGCTCCCACTTCGGATAAAAGATCGCCGCAGTATCCCTGGCGATCTACAGCATGTCCGGCCCCTGCTCCTCCGCCCACCTCGCTGTCTTCTGGGAGACACACAGGTCCCAGAAGACAGCAGGGACCAGTCTTAACACGCAGCGCAACTCGCGCAATGCGCAGTAGGGAAACAGGCTTACTTAGGATGCTGGACCCACCACCCGGGAGCCGAGGGACGGGTCGGCTTCGGGTGAGGACATTGCGGGCTCCCAGGACAGGTAAGTGTCCTTATTTTGAAAGTCAAAAGCTACAGTATTTGTAGCTGCTGACTTTTAATTTTTTAATTTTTTTTTTTTTTGCAGGCGGAAGTTCGCTTTAATGCGGAGAAAGACTAAAAAGGTAAAATAACATGCTGCCTTTAGAACCACTTTAAAATCAACATATTATAAACCTGAAGGTCCTGGAAAGGACCGGTGTGAGTCCACCACTAAATAGTGACTGATCAGGGATGGAATACACTGGCACTGTCCGACATAAAGAGCATCAAGGGTGGTACATCTTCAACCGAAAAGGGGAAGTATGTCTATTCTTACCGAAACAGGTGGACTCGAATGTCAGCGACAACGAGTCATTAGTGCAAGGATGCCAGGATCGGCAGATCAACGGAACTCCAAGGAATCTTGGAACTCCTTGGAGTTCCGTTCATCTGCCGATCCTGGCATCTTGGAACTCCTTGGAGTTCCGTTCATCTGCCGATCCTGGCATCTTGGAACTCCTTGGAGTTCCGTTCATCTGCCAATCCTGGCATCTTGGAACTCCTTGGAGTTCCGTTGATCTCCCGATCCTGGCATGTTGGAACTCCTTGGAGTTCCGTTCATCTGCCGATCCTGGCATCTTGGAACTCCTTGGAGTTCCGTTGATCTCCCGATCCTGGCATGTTGGAACTCCTTGGAGTTCCGTTCATCTGCCGATCCTGGCATCTTGGAACTCCTTGGAGTTCCGTTGATCTCCCGATCCTGACATGTTGGAACTCCTTGGAGTTCCGTTGATCCGCCGATCCAGGCAAAAGGGGGTCTAACCCGGTACTAGCAAGGTGGACTTAATGAAGTGGCTGGTGAATGTATATGCTGACCCTGTGGCTTCAGTCAATGGCCCAGAGAAAGGTCACAGAATATGGATTTCAGCAATCGTAGCATAAACATAAAAACACTGTAGTTCTAGACATAATAATAAAAAATACACCAAGTCTGTATCTCTCTCTCTCTCTCTATATATATATATATATATATATATATATATATATATATATATATATATATATATATATATATATATATATATATATATATATATATATATATATCTAGATCTATATCTATCTATCTAGATCTATATCTATCTATCTACATCTATATCTATCTATCTACATCTATATCTATCTATCTACATCTATATCTATCTATCTACATCTATATCTATCTATCTACATCTATATCTATCTATCTCTATCTATCTATCTACATCTATCTATCTATCTATCTAGATCTATCTATCTAGATCTATCTATCTAGATCTATCTAGATCTATCTATCTAGATCTATCTATCTAGATCTATCTATCTAGATCTATCTATCTAGATCAGTGGTTCTCAACCTTCCTAGTGCCGTGACCCCTTGATAAAATTTCCCAAGTTGTGGGGACCCCTAAGAGTAAAATTATTTTTGCTAGTCGCGTTTGCTGGCACAGTGGCGGCGTTTGCTGGCACAGTGGCAACAATTGATGGGCACAGTGGCTGCACAGTGGGACGTTTGCTGGCACAGTGGCTGCGTTTGGCACAGTGGTAACAATTAAAGGGCACAGTGGCTGCGTTTGATGGCACAGGTGGCGACGTTTGCTGGCACAGTGGCGACAATTTATGGGCACAGTGGCTGCGTTTGGCACAGTGGCAACAATTTAAGGGAACAGTGGCTGCATTTGATGGCACAGTGGCTGCGTTTGATGGCACAGTGGCAACGTTTGCTGGCACAGTGGCAACGTTTACTGGCACAGTGGCAACGTTTACTGGCACAGTGGCGACAATTGATGGGCACAGTGGCTGCCCTTGGCACAGTGGCAACAATTAAAGGGCACAGTGGCTGCGTTTGATGGCACAGTGGCGACGTTTGCTGGCACAGTGGCGACAATTAATGGGCACAGTGGCTGCGTTTGGCACAGTGGCAACAATTAAAGGGCGCAGTTCCTGCGTTTGATGGCACAGTGGCTGCGTTTGATGGCACAGTGGCAACGTTTGCTGGCACAGTGGCGACAATTGATGGGCACAGTGGCTGCCCTTGGCACAGTGGCAACAATTAAAGGGCACAGTGGCTGCGTTTGATGGCACAGTGGCGACGTTTGATGGCACAGTGGCGACGTTTGATGGCACAGTGGCGACGTTTGCTGGCACAGTGGCGACAATTAATGGGCACAGTGGCTGCGTTTGGCACAGTGGCAACAATTAAAGGGCGCAGTTCCTGCGTTTGATGGCACAGTGGCAGCGTTTGCTGGCACAGTGGCGACAATTGATGGGCACAGTGGCTGCATTTGATGGCACAGTGGCGACAATTGATGGGCACAGTGGCTGCACAGTGGCGACGTTTGCTAGCACAATGGCGACAATTGATGGGCACAGTGGCTGCGTTTGGTACAGTGGCAACAATTAAAGGGCACAGTGGCTGCGTCTGATGGCACAGTGGCTGCGTTTGATGGCACAGTGGCGACGTTTGCTGGTACAGTGGCGACAATTAATGGGCACAGTGGCTGCGTTTGGTACAGTGGCAACAATTAAAGGGCACAGTTCCTGCGTTTGATGGCACAGTGGTAGTGTTTGCTGGCACAGTGGCGACATTTGATGGCACAGTTGCAGCGTTTTAATGGGGGTTTTTTTCTGATTGTTTCAGTTTGCTTGCGCCCCCACCACTGATTTATATATAAATGTTGCGGTTGATTCCTCAAAAGTGGTTATTCCGTGCCAGTGCTAGATACACAAAGTGTATAGCTTCCAAACATGTATCTAGCACTGGCACGGAATAACTACTTTTGAGGAACCAACTGGGACGTTTATATATATATATATATATATATATATATATATATATATATATATATATATATATATATATATATATATATATATATATATATATATATATATATATATATATATATATAGGACCATAATTTAAAAAATGTTGTCTTGTCAGCTTTTCCTGTGTGTCTGACTTACCAGAAGTCACAGGTGTTCTTCTTCTTCAGCATGTCGTGTTTCGTTGCCTCCCTCTTGGTACACTCGTCCGCAGCAAGCAGATTTCGGTGGGTGTACAAAGATGTCCGCTTGCCGACTTCTAAGTCTAAGCCTTACTGCGGACGAGAGTACCAAGATGGCGGCGACGGAACGTCACTTCCGGCAGTCCCTCCTCTCCAGGAAGTGACATCTCGCTGGCCGAGACGGACGGACTCAGGCAGTAACTTCGGGTCCGTCTCGGCCAGCATCTCGGCCAGCATTCGCGACCCCCTGGAGAATGGGCAATCGACCCCCCAGGGGGTCGCGACCCCCAGGTTGAGAACCGCTGATCTAGATCTATCTATCTAGATCTATCTATCTATCTAGATCTATCTATCTATCTAGATCTATCTATCTAGATCTATCTATCTATCTATCTATCTATCTATCTATCTATCTATCTATCTATCTATCTATCTATCTATCTATCTATCTATCTAAACAAAAAGTAGAAAAGAGAAAAAAAAATCTAACAAAAAATACTAAACAGACAAAGCGCCTTATAACTCCTTACTTTTTGATCCAGGACAGTTTCCAACAGCTCAGCAAATGTCTTCACTTCTTCCAAAGGTAAAGATGAATAGGCTTCAACATCTTTAGTAGAATAATTCTGAACATTGCTACTGTACAAGGGCACATCAAAGCCGCTATTCCACTTCTGTAAGAAAAATAAATCTCAACAATTATAATCCGTATAGAAAAATTGGTTACCCAGCCACTAGACACGTCTGAATTGTTATTATTTTATTTTATTTTTTTTTTCATGGCGAGAAGAAATACACCACTAGACATAAATTCCTAATCTAGGTCACCTCAACTCTAAACACACGTGTTGATGTACTAAAATTGGAGGATGCAAAATCTGGTGCAGCTCTGCATTAAAAAAAAAAAAAAAAAAAATCAGTTTTGGGATCTATAGATGTCCTTTGAATTGGTTGGTCCAGCCGTGGTAAGTGCCCCTTGCCCATTCTATATGGCGATGCAGTTATGGGTTGGACTTATGTATATGACATATTTTTAGTATTGTTTAGATTGTTGAACGTGTTCACCTCTATGGCAGATTTGAGTGCTGTCAATATATGTTCCAATCCTTACAATCGGGCAGCACAGTGTAGTGGTTAGCACGTTCACCTAGCAGCAATAGGGTCGTTGGTTCAAATCCCGACTACGACACCATCTGCCTAAAGTTTGCATGTTCTCCCTGTGCCTGCCTTAGTTTCCTCCGGGTACTCTGGTTTCCTCCCACCCTCCAAACGCATGCTGGTAGGTTAATTAGGTCCTGTCAAAAAATTGGCCAAATATGTGTATGTTGTATGTGTTTGTAAGCGCGTCTGGACTGCATGGAGTAAAGGATCGTGCCATGCTGCAGAAAGACACCAGCAGCAAAAGCGCCCTGAGGAAATTCAGTTCGCATAGGCAGCGCTATACAAGTCACTCATTCATTCATTAATATTGTCTGTATTTTTGTCTATAAGCTTGATTATTTATATAGTTGTCCTTATAGAGATTATTGCATGTAATGACTCTGGAAACATACTCCTGAAGAAGCAGTTACACCGCGAAACGCGTTGAGTCTAAACTGACCTAGGACGACATTCCGATTCCTTCCTTGGATGCGCGCCCAAATCGCTCAGTTCTTGTTCAGAGAATTAATTTATATGTATTATATATTCCCTCTTGTCAGGACCTTTTTTAATCATGTCCTTGTTTCAATAAATTATATATTTTTATACAAATTTGTAAGCAAGTCCTTACTGTACCATGAGAGTCCATAGTTGCCTTAGACCAGTGGTTCTCAACTCCAGTCCTCAGGACCCACCAACAGGCCAGGTTTGCAAGATAGCTGAAATACATCACAGGTGATATCACTTGCTGCTCAGTGATTGCAGTATTCTAGTCTGCAACTCCCCAAGGTAATACTTAAAATCTGGCCTGTTGGTGGGTCCCGAGGACTGGAGTTGAGAACCACTGCCTTAGACCCTCTGCCATTTGTTTTTCCTAAATTTATAGGACGACGGTACATTATCATAGTTTTACTATCAGTAGCATTCAATAATCAATCTTTTTTTTTTTTTTTAATTGTGAAAGCTTAATTATACAAGCTGAAGTTCGAAGCGAATCGATTTTCACCCCCAAATGGCATTCAATTAGGTCCGATTCACACCTATGGCATTTTTAGTGCTTTTTGCAGATTTGCACTACAGTCCATTTAACATGTTTTCCTATGGAACACGTTCTGTGGTGCAAATTAGCAAAATGCAAAAATCACTTAAAAAATGCCACAGGTGTGAATTAGGCCTTAAACTTTACTACATCAATGCGACCTCTTCACCAGACTACTGCCCTGATATAGGGCTTTGTTGAAAAGGTTGTTAGAGACCTTTATGCTTAGGCCCCCTTTCACACTGGGGCGGTTTGCAACCGACCTAAAACTGCCGCTAACTGTTTCTCCAGTGTGAAAGCCCGAGGGCATCCACACTGACGCGGTGCGCTGGCAGGAGAGAAAAAAAAAACTCCTGCAAACAGCATCTTTGGAGCGGTGAAGGAGCGGTGTGTATTCACCGCTCCTGCCCATTGAAATCAATGGGGCAGCGCGGCTATACCACGGATATACCGCCGTTGTAGCGGCGCTATGCGAGCGGTTTTAACCCTTTTTCAGCCACCAGCGGGGGTCAAAACCGCACCGCTAGCGGTCGAATACCGCCGCTAAAACATCGCTAAAGATAGCGCCGTTTTACCGCCGACACCCCCACTGCTCCAGCGTGAAAGGGGCCTTAAAGCGGACCTCCAGTCATTTTATATCTTTCCATCTATTAAAGTGATAACTAAAGCTTTGTTTTTTTTTTCAAATAACAAACATGTCATACTTACCTCTAGTGTGCAGCTCGTTTTGCACAGAGTGGCCCCGAACATCCTCTTCTGGGGTCCCCCGGGGGCTCTCGCCACATTAGATAACCCCCTAGAAGCGCTCTCCTGAGGGGGTTACCTTGCGGGCGCGCTCCCGAGTCATTCATTCGGCGTCCATAGAAGCCGAATGTATGACTCGGCCCCGCCCCCCCCTCCAATCTATCCAATTAAAGCCGGGACCCCGTGGAGAGAAGAACAGCGCGTCCCCGAAGATGAAGGGGGTCAAGTAAGTAAAATGGGGGGGGGGGGCGGTGACTGCCAGGTGTTTTTTCACCTTAAAGAGGAAGTAAGCCCTAATGGGTTTTACTTCCTCTTTGTTTTCCTGCAAAGGTAAAGCATCGCATAGTAGCCCATTATGTGTCACTTACCTGACACAGGAGCCTGTGATGTCACCGCTGTCCCCTCTTCCACGAAGCGTTCCATCTTCCTTCGGGGTAGGAAGGTTCTTTTATCTTTGTGCATTCTATGCATGAAGATAAAAAGGCCTTCTGTGTGCAACAGTCCCCCCTCAGCCCCCCTAATACTTACCCGAGGTCCGTCTCTGTCCAGCAATGTCCACGAGTGTCTCAGCCATCCGAGATTCTCCCTCCTGATTGGCTGAGACACAGCAGCGGCGCCACTGGCTGCCACTGTTGTCAACCAAAGTCAGCCAGCCAATCAAAGGAGAGAGGGGGCGGGGCCGGGGCTCCGTTTCTGAATGGACACAGGGAGCGGTGACTCGGCTCGGGTTCCCCCATAGCAAGCTGCTTTCTGTGGGGGGCACCGAACAGGAGGGAGGGGCCAGGATCACAGAAGAGGGACCCGAGAAGAGGAGGATCCGGGCCGCTCAGTGCAAATCCACTGCAACAGAGCAGGCAAGTAAAAGATGTCTCGTTTTTTTTTTTTTTTTTTTTCCTATTAAAATATATAGTATATAGCAGTTTTCTGACTATCAGTGTCTGGTTAAAGCTTGTAGGGGGGGGGGGGGGGTTTCATGCTCCTCCAACTGCCCTATAAGGCTGCAGGACCCCCCCCCCCGACCCTCTGTCTGGACAGTGCTGATTGGCCCTGTGCAGATCACATGCACTTTCCCAAGAAAAAAAAACCCTCTAGCAATACACACCAAACTGAGCATGCATGTGCAGCGTGTCCCCAAGCCTATGGACACATGTCCGCTGACATCCGCCGATCCACAGAGAGCTCTAGATCCGATCAGGTAGGCCTGAAAAACAGACACGCGGACCAGATCGGTCAGTCAGTGTGAAAGGGGCCTTATACTTGCCTGCTCTGTGCAAACTGGTCTCAGGTCCCCCCCGCTGGCGCTCCTGGCTCCTCCCCTCCACCGAGTGCCCCCAAATAAAGCAGCCTTCTATGGGGGCACTCATGTGGGCTCGCTGTCTGCGTGCATCACAAATGCGCTTCTGGAAGAATGGTCAAACATTCCCATAGACACCCTCCTAAACCTTGTGGACGGCCTTCCCAGAAGAGTTGAAGCTGTTATATCTGCAAAGGGTGGGCCAACTCAATATTGAACCCTACAGACTAATTCCCCGTACACACGGTCGGACTTTGAAATCCATGGATTTTTTCCGACGGGTGTTGGCTCAAACTTGTCTTGCATACACACGGTCACACAAAGTTGTCGGAAAATTCGATCGTTCTGAACGCGGTGACGTAAAACACGTACGTCGGGACTATAAAGGGGGCAGTGGCCAATAGCTTTCATCTCTTTATTTATTCTGAGCATGCGTGGCACTTTGTCCGTCGGATTTGTGTACACACGTTCGGAATTTCCGACAACGGATTTTGTTGTCGGAAAATCCGACCGTGTGTACGGGGCATAAGACTGGGAATGCCATTAACCGGTTCCCGACCGGCGCACGCTGATGTACGTTGGCAGAATGGCACAGCTGGGCAAGTGGGCGTACCCGTACGTACTTTTAAAATTTGCCGCCGTGCCATTGCGTGCGCGCCGCCGGCCGGGAGCTCCGTGAGTCGGCGTCGCGGGTCCCGCGGACCCCGATCGCCTCACGGAGAGGAAGAACGGGGAGACGCTAATGTAAACAAGCATCTCCCCGTTCTGCCTAGTGACAGTGTCAGCACTGATTGCTGTATAAATGACAATGGTCCCAAAAATGTGTCAAAATGTCGCAGTCACAATAAAAAAAAAAAAAAAAAAAATAATAATAATCGCTGATCGCCGCCATTACTAGTAAAAAAAAAAAAAAAAAATTATCAATAAAAATGCCATAAAACTATCCCCTATTTTGTAGACGCTATAACTTTTGCACAAACCATCAATAAACGCTTTAAGGAACTGGCACGTCTTGGAAGATATCACTTTATTTTAGAATTTATTTTTTTACTGTTAATTACCATTAGTACACTATTGCATTGTTACCAATGTGTTGGTTTCTGTGTATTAGGGGTCAATCCCCCTGTTAATATTTTTATAAATCTATGTTCCTTTTTCCTCACTACACAAGGTACACACTAAGCACAATTTACATTTGTTGCACTTCAATAATTTATTTTTATTATTGTTTGAATAACCATTAGCGCCCCCCTATCTATATATATTTACCATCTGATCATTTATGTTCCAACTGGGGAGCAGCTTGGGTTATGTTTATTTATTTAATTTTTTTATGTTATATTTTTTTAGTTTTTCACCACCTAAAGTCATTGATATTTTCACAATTTTTTTATTCACATTTTTTTAATTATTGTCACCATTGGTGCGGAGTTAGCTTTTTCTACTACTGATTTTTTTTTTTTTTTTTTTTTTACCAAAAATATGTAGAAGAATACGTATCGGCCTAAACTGAGCAAAAAAAATGTTTTTTTAAATATTTTTTGGGGATATTTAATTTAGCAAAAAGTAAAAAATAATGCGTTTTTTTTCAAAATTGACGCTATTTTTTTGTTTATAGCGCAAAAAATAAAAACCGCAGAGGTGATCAAATACCACCAAAAGAAAGCTCTATTTGTGGGAAAAAAAGGATGTGAATTTTGTTTGGGAGCCACGTTGCACGACCGCGCAATTGTCAGTTAAAGCGACGGAGTGCCGAATCGCAAAAAAACGCACTGGTCAGGAAGGGGGGTAAATTTTTCCGGGGGTGAAGTGGTAAAAAGTTCATGTGCGTGTAAAGGCAGGCGATTGGATGTAACTTAAATTTTTTACAATAAAAAAAAAAACATTTTTATACTTTTTTTTTTTATTACACAGTGTATAAAAAGTGCCCACATGATGATTTTTTGGTGACAGGTTCTCTTTATTAAGTCATCCAGGGTCTCCTCTGGGCGCCACTGAATATATCGCAAGGCAGATTGCATTGCAATACATTCTTTCCCCGCCATGCTACCCGGGAACACTAATGGGTGGACCCCGGTAGTGAGTCAAACATGTTGCTTTCTGGGTCAGCAACAAAGAGGAGAGCAGACATGTGTCCACTCTGCTCCCTCCCCTCTACCCGTCGGCGCCCGCTATGTCGGTCCTGTCCCCGCAGATGGGTATGCGGGGCCCGGGATACATGGCGGGGGGCGCCGTTAACGGGGGGTGGGTGGAAGCAATTGGGCAGCAGCGCGGCCAACCGAATGCTTCCATCTCACAGGCAGGAGTCTGCAGCCACCTGAAGTGTGCGTGTAAACTCCACCCCATCCCCCCACCGCCCATGTCAGATCCGTATGACGTACAGACCTGGAAGGGTTAGACCATGGATCCTCAAACTACGGCCCTCCAGCTGTTGCAGAACTACACTTCCCATGAGGCATTGTAAAACTCTGCCATTCACAGACATGACTAGGGCATGATGGGAATTGAAGTTCCTGAACAACTGGAGGGCCGTAGTTTGAAGACCCCTGGTTTAGAGCTTTATACAGACCTATATAAAATAGCTACTCACTCTTTTACGAGATTGAGTCAGTTTGCGGTCACACTCCGGATCTCCCATTCTTTTCTTCACAACAGTTTTCCAATCACGGGCAAATAGAAATGTCGATTTCTGAAAAAATCTCTGCAAAAAAAAAGTTGATATGTATTGCAATGTTTATACCTTGACGCACGCTTGCTTTTAAAAAAAAAAATAATAATAATAATAATAAATTTCACTGTGACATAGATCATAAATATTAGATTTTTGAGAGAAAAAAAAATAAAAAAAACTCTAAAAGTAGATTTGTTACATAATAAATAATAATAAATGATAATCAGTATGTAAATAAATTAGCTGATCTGCATAATTGATCAGTGAATTCCTGTAGCCAAAGAGGGCCTCTCAGCAGGGAGCACAGAATTCCCTGAATTATTGTACCACGATGGTCAGACACCTCATCACCGGGTATTTTGGGCTGAGGTCTCTGCTGATCCCAGGGTACAATATAGAAGACCTGGGCTCAGGGAAAGGGGTCAGACTGTTCAGAGCTCCTTTCAGTGATGGACAGAAGGGCTCATGGCTGCAGGTCTCACGAGAAGAGGCTAGAAGATGCATGGAATGGCTGAGACATATAGGTCCGTATGGGCTGTGCTTTGCTGCCTGTATTGCTGGGACTTGTAGTTCTGTATTGTATGTGTGCCAACAAAACCCTTGTTGGCAATCACAGAGGTCAGACGTTTCTTGTAGTTGACCCCACCGGGTTTGCACACATCTCAGGAGGGATTTTGTCCCACTCCTTTTTGCAGATCCTCTCCAAGTCCTTAAGGTTTCCAGGCTGAAGTTTGGTAACTCGAACCTTCAGCTCCCTCTATATATTTTCTATGGGATTAAGGTCTGGAGACTGGCTAGGCCACTCCAGGACCTTAGTGTGCTTCTTCTTGAGCCACTCCTTTGTTGCCTTGGCCGAGTGTTTTGGGTCATTGTCATTTTGGAATGCCCATCCACGACCCATTTTCAATGCCCTGGCTGAGGAAGGATGTTCTCACCCAAGATTTAACGGTACATGGCCCCGTCCATTTTCCTTTGATGTGGTGAAGTTGTCCTGCCCCCTTAGCAGAAAACACCCCCAAAGCATAATGTTTCCACCTCCATGTATGACGGTGGGGGATGGTGTTCTTGGGGTCATAGGCAGCATTCCTCCTCCTCTAAACACGGAGAGTTGATTTGATGCCAAAAAGCTCAATTTTGGTCTCATCTGACCACAGCACTTTCACCCAGTTCTCCTCTGAATCATTCAGATGTTCATTAGCAAACTTCAGGCGGTCCTGTACATGTGTTTTCTTGAGCAGGGGGACCTTGTGGGCGCTGCAGGATTTCAGTCCTTCACTCCGTAGTGTGTTACCAATTGTTTTCTTGGTGACTATGGTCGCAGCTGCCTTGAGATCATTGACAAGATTCTCCTGTGTAGTTCTGGGCTGATTCCTCATCGTTCTCATGATCATTGAAACTCCACGAGGTGAGATCTTGTATGGAGCCCCAGACCGAGAGAGATTGACAGTTATTTTGTGTTTCTTCCATTTGCGAATAAATCGCACCAACTGTTGTCACCCTCTCACCCAAGCTGCTTGGCGATGGTCTTGTAGCCCATTTCAGCCTTGTGTAGATCTACAATCTTGTCCCCGACATCCTTGGACAGCTCTTTGGTCTTGGCCATGGTGGAGAGATTGGAATCTGATTGCTTCTGTGGACAGGTGTCTTTTATACAGGTAACAAGCTGAGATTAGGAGCACTCCCTTCAAGAGAGAGTGCTCCTAATCACAGCTTGTTACCTGTATAGAAGACGCCTGGGAGCCAGAATTCTTGCCAATTGATAGGGGGATCAAATACTTATTTCCCTCATTAAAATTCAAATCAATTTATAACTTTTTTGTAATGCGTTTTTCTGGATATTTTTTGTTATTCTGCCTCTCACTGTTAAAATAAACTGACCATTAAAATGACAGACTGATCATTTCTTTGTCAGTGGGCAAATGTACAAAATCAGCAGGGGGATCACATACTTTTTTCCCCTCACTGTAGGAGATCAAAAGAATGAGATCATGATGGCCGCACCACACTCTGCACCATTACACAGTAAAGCTGGCCATACATGGTTCGAATCATTAATGAGCAGGCTGAATGTACCAAGATGATCGATCAACTCGGTTACAACCAGCCTGCTGGATTCTCTTGTGATTATCACTAGCGGCTGCTATAGCTGCTAGAAATACTCACCGTCTTCTCCCAGCAGGGACAGCTTACCTGGCCGGGAGAAGACAATTTGCTCTGCATTAGTGATTCCCCTGCATGGGATTTATGCACATTTCTTTCCTGCAACCCGTGGTTGCAGGAAAGAAATTTGCACCGTGTATGGCCGAAGTGTGGA